>ML416462.1:279-226037 GCA_005239525.1 Nicotiana knightiana | reverse complement strand
CACCCCAACCCCACTATTCAAATTAAATGAATCATGATATAAAATGATAGGTTGCCATCTAAGGTGTCATACAAATGACACTCACGTAAAGACTACTAAGACATTAAAAGTTTGGCATTGTGGTCTTCACTTGGCCTTAACATAATCAAATATGTTATAATCTTCTCCATACTACAAATATTCAAAAAACAGATGTGACCCCAATCCAACAAGATCTCAACAAGATTTCTTGAAACAGAAAAATTCCAACGTGATTTCTTAGCACTTCAGCAATGTGAGATTTTGCGATTCTAAAGTAGTGCGGTGCAACCTTTTTCAATAATAACATACGGATTTTTTCCTACTCCAGGTATGTTAATTGTATCCCTTCTTTCTTTCGGCATGATCTACACTACACAAACGAAACGAGCAAATGCACAATTTTCATAATTGACTCTATTCATAAAAATACTAGAGATGCTTATGTTCTTGATTCCACATGTTTCATATTATTTTAGCATCTAGTCACGGTTCTCAAAAATATGTAAGTTGCTAAAGTTTATTTCATGATATTAATCAGAGATATACTGGTCTTATGACGTTTCGAGAGATTTATTGACGTACTTCTCATGCATTGCATTCATTTATACATGTAAATTGATACATGACCATATGATGTTATATACGCATATATATATATATATGGGATTGGGATTATAAAAAGGTTACGGTGTTATATATTCACCACCACCTGATCAATTGGTATACGTTGATGATTTTGCCCATAGTGGCCGAGATGATATGATGGGATGCCCTTAGAGGCTTGATGATGTTATGAACACATGTACCTATGCACGACATGACATTCATATGCATATGCATGACGCTATTAGTATTTCATGATTTACATAGTTATCCAGACTTACAAGTTGAATCATGTAGTCCATATTTCTTCCATGTCCTATATATACTTATTTATGTTACATACATACTCAGTACATTATTCGTAGTGACGTCCTTTGTTGGGGACGCTGCATTCATGCCTGCAGGTATAGAAAATCAGTTTGAAAAGCCCTCATAGTAGACGAGGTTAGTATTCAGTGAAGGATCGGCAAGATTCCACCTCATTCGGAGTGCAGCCGAGTCTATGAGTCATTGTGTCACAATTTTGCTGCATACTTATGGGTATGCCGGTACCCTGTCCCATTTGATGTCAAATACTCTTAGAGGCTTTGTAGACAGAGGTTCATTTGGTACAGTATGTTAGAGGCCTTGACGGCCCATTTGTATTCATGTTTTAAGAAAGATGGTTCAGTGATACAGTATTTCCCTTTGATAGTTATACATTAAGAGTTGTGGCCATGTTTGCCCAGTTACCAATGATAGTAAGATAAGAACGATATGTTACCTGGTACTCAGTAAAGTAAGGTATTGGGTGCCCGTCGCGGCCCATCGGTCTGGGTTGTGACAAAAGTGGTATTAGAGCAGTTCTGTCCTAGGAGTCTACAGGTCGTGTCTAGTAGAGTCGTGGTTATGGGTGTGTGGTTCACCACACTTATAAGCAGAAGGCTACAGGGCATTTAGGATTGTCACTCTTTCTTCTCACTCTAGATTGTGTGGTAGAGCTCAGTTGTAAGAATTTAATTTCCTAAACACTATCTTATTCGTAATAAAACAATACCTACATTCAGAAAGACGGTTGGTAAGAGATATAGATGTGGAGTAGTTGAGTCAGCGGAACTCGATTTTGCATCATGCTTATGATGAGAAAATGTGAGGTCCTCAGTGGATCATGTGTGCACTAAGACGTGTAAGATTCTTGATAAGGAGCCTTAAGGAATGAATATCTATCCACCTATATGGTGAAACGCATTGAGAGATTCAGAAGGAAGATACAAGTTTCAACAAGTAAAAAGAAGCAAGGTAAAGAAAGGTATGAGGCACCCACTTAATGAAGATTATCAGTATTACAATTCAGACAGAGAAATTGAAGCATGTTGAGTTACCTCCAACTGTAACAAAGGTATGTACAAATGGTCACACCCATTTCAGTTATGCCCCATGGTAGCTAACAAGATATAGTTTAAGAGAAGGATTGTATATCAGGATCTGGCTGGGGTTAGAGTAACCCAAAATGGTTGACGGGTTATTTGCGTTAGTTGACATTTCCGAAAGATATTGCAAATATGCTAATATATCTCCTTGTGAGACACCCAGATGGTGCACTCTAAAATAGTACAGCTAGATATGAGTACTACAAAGATAGGCACTGGAAGTCTTGAAAGGATAAATATTACCTTAGTGTGGCTCCTGTCCCTAGTAGAGAAAGAATGTTAGGCAATTCGAAGAGCCAATGAATGGAAAAAGGAGAGCTAAAAGCAAAAGAATGTCTAATTCGAGTTTCAAAATAAAGTGATAGACATAAATGTTAGCAGGGAAATAATAAGGGAGTTAATGAAGCATTGTGAGTAATATGTGATACATGGATGACAACGATAGATCAAAAAGATGACAATAATACATAGTATATAGTGAAGTGAAGGAAAAGATGAGAGGTGACAGGCCTTAAGACAAAAAAAGGGTATATGCCATACAGTCATATCCTCATTTCAAGAAATATGTTCGCGACTCTAACGCGATTAGCAAAATGAAAAGTTAGACCCAAGAGTAATAGAAATCGGTATGGGCTCGTGAAAATGATAAACTAAACATTAATTAGGGACTGATTGATTTGATAATAGTCGGCATCATGATAATTTCATATTGCGTTCTGGCGATAATAAAATGGACAACAGAAGAATACTCATAAGAGATTCAGAGAATTGTCATTCAGGAAGACGCTTCCCTAAAACAAGCAATGTGAGCAAAGTCTAAGGGACTGTGTGTGCCAGTTAATCTAAGTGTCGTCTTAAGGAATTTTGCCATCCTTTGTACAGAAGGACTACCGAAAGGCGTGTAAGGTTCATCAATGATGTTAATAGACTCCATAGATGAAGAGATAAAGCATCTATAGGTAGATTTTCATAGCTCCAACTCTTAGTACTCCCATAAAGGGGGGAATATGGAGTGATGTGACATTAAATCAGAATTAACTGGTTCTAGAAACTATGAAATGGTAAAGGAAGAATGCAATAAATGAGAAAGGGATGAAATGACACTTATTCAAATTCAACAGATATGCTACGATTCCAAGACATTATGCAAACACCAAGTGAATTAGATGATGTAAGGGTTCTTGCCCGGTATGTTATTGATAGATAAGGAGCCAGTGCGAGACGTAAGTTAAGATAAAGGAAATGACCCAAGAAAGATTAACAAGAATATTGATATGAGAATGGGCCAACGGGTAGTTAGTAGTTGATTCAGGAAGGGCCTAATTATGGCTAGATAAGAGGATACAGACAAATCAATATATCGTGCAAGATAAACAGAGTGAACTCAAACATGGGGAATTCAGTCTTGCAGATATGATATCGTGACCCTTGAGAAATATTCTGATAGGAGTTGGGGTAGTTAAAGGTACCATATGGGTATTATGAAAATAAAAGAGAATGCGACTAGGAAGACTGAGAAAATATCAGTTCAGAAGCAACACTACAAGCACAATGGCGTGGAGGTAACTAACTAAGGATAATCATAGGTGAGTACGAACATCAAAATTTTTACTGAGTATACGATATAATAAGCTCGCACCTTTACAAGAGTCAGAGGGACTTCTGTAAGTATTATAACGAAAAACTAGTTGAGTAAATAAATACGAAGGTTTCAACCTAAGAACAATGACCTAAAGAGGATAAGGTCTTGTAACAATAGTTTTACAACAACATTGTACGCACTCCATAGAAAGTCGCACCTATCAAGGCTAATGAACGGGAAGAAGAAAAAAAATTAAAAGTAATATTCGAGATCATATGAGTTGCACAAAAATTTTGGCATGCGTGGGAACTAAGATAAGCAAAATATGAGTGTAGAAAGGGGGCAGGAAGACCAGGAAAAGTAATAGCTTACGTTTAAAGAAAGCTGAGAAAGAACAAAAGGAATTATTTGATCAATGATCCAAAGTTAGTTACATTATAAATACACTTAAGATTTCAGAGTATTATCCATGCAACATATATGTTGGCAATCATACAACCGTAGAAGACTCTGGTATAAGTTAAAAGAAAGAATTGAGTCCAAGTCATAGGCAAAGGACTGAATTGTTAGATGAAGGTCTCATAGATAATCCATAGCGCTCATGAAATGGTATAGTAATAATTAATACCATGAGCTGCAGATCGGGAGATAGCTTAAGCATACATAAAGGCTGATCAAAATGAGGAGGAAACTAAAGAGTTGCATAAACAAAGTAAATCAGGAATCTGATTATTGAACCCACAAAATTATAGTCCTCGTGATTGAGAACATTGCAGGATTACTCTTAGATTTCAGAGGTACAAGAGAGATAGTATAGTAGTCATATTCTATAATGGACCTACAATAAAGCCAGTTAGAAGAAGTACTAGCCTCATAAGAAGTTAGTATAAAGCTCCAACTGGATCGTGTATGCACCAGAGGTACATTATAATAGAGCTTGAAGTTGTGGACGTGAATTATACCTATGTGGAACGGAGGTCATGAAAGGGATAGAAGATACGATGCAAGATTTTAAGGTAAGGTGAACAAGGAGATTCTCAAATGTAGAAGGTTTTGAATAGTCGATACTTCACAAAAAAGGCTAGAAGCACGAGGATCTAGTATCCAGGGATGATAGCAGCGTCGCCAGTGGCATACCTTCCAGCCTATGGTTTCTAGGTATCAACAAGACTAGTTAAGAGAGTAAAGAAGAGTTTGAGACGATGTGATGCCCCGCTTTATGTTCGAGAATAACATTAGGAAATCTATGGTGAAAGCAAGTTGAAGGAAGGTTGCAAGTAGTATAAATGGATATGTGTAGATCGCAAGCTGAAGTATGGTATAACGACAAGGTTTTAGGAAGACATGAGTAAGAATAAAAAAAGACGAGTGAGAAGGTGACGAAAATGGATAAGTCCTCGGGATTAAACCCATAAAAACAATAGAGCTGATGGTTTCTCTAAGTTATAGAAATCTTAGTATAGCCTGAATGAACTCAAAGGAGTTACTCATCATAAATAGCATTTAGAAGAGATGGAATGATGCGCTGATAGTAGAATATGGGTGTAATTATGATAGATGAAGGATGGCGTTTGGGCCTTTGATTGAGTAATGATTTGAAAGAGAATAAAAGCAGAGATTCATGAATTCTACGGGATTAAAATACCCAAGTAAGGTTAATCACATTGGGATTCTATGGAATACGGTTGTGGAAGTATCGTATCACCTCAAGTGGATCAAGAAAATCACTTCAAATGTTCCACGATGCAACGTAAGCCCTAGTGAATCAACAATGGATGGATAAAATTTATCAATGGAAGATTGTAGATCACCATTAAGGTGAATCAACAATAGATGGATAAAAGTTACAAAGTATGAGATGAGATTAGGCCATCAGTCTTAAGATGAATAGTAATGAAGAAGTACTGAAAGACTTAGCTTTATGCATATATAATAAGAAACAAAAGTAACCTGGAGTTTGGTAGGGGACCTTAATAACGATGAATCGATGTAAGAATTATGGTATGGTATGGCCTAGTTAGATGTAGTAAAGCTAATGACGCCCAGAGGGACAACTTGACATAATTTTTTATACGTTTACAAAGTGAGGCCTAGAGATTCGCTAAAGTTGGGGAAAGAGGATAGAAGAGTCGCATAGGCGCACATAAAAAGTTAGAGCCGTACAAGCTTCATGATAGAAGGTAGAAACAGTTACGAGATTAGAAGGATTCTGACTACAACTCGTGGTGTAAGAAAGAGGCTTAAAGGGGGAATGCTCTAGCCTTTGGATTTATTCAAAGAACAGTTGCCTAAATGGAAAGGAGAATATTAAAGTATTCACAAGAGCTATGGGTTATGAGAATGATAAGTGAATCAATCAACATTAGAGGATGAATGTTCCAAAGGGAGGGATAGTGCTATGCTCTGCATTATTATGTTACAGTGATGTTACGCTCCGCGGTATTATATTACAACGATGTTTCATCCTATAATATTGTACGTTGAATTTGTCGCAAGATAATTGATATCAGTTAAAGGAAAAGATTATTTGGAGATTATAAGTATTATGCTATTTCAAACAAGTGATAAGAAATTTTGTGAAAGTGAGAGGGTAAGCGAATCAAGGAAAATGAGTTTCGTCGAAGTTTTACAATTCGGGGTAAAATACGGTCCGAGCTCTAATACCTAATATTTATGGACTAGTACCCTACAAGGTACTACATGAACATGATAGCAAAGTTATAAAGTGTGTTAAAAAAGAGTAATATTTTAAGTAATTTGAGATAATTCTTAATTATGTGGATATTTGGTTAANTCATTGTGGGATTAAACACATGAATGTTCAATGAGTTGTTGCTCTCTGTCCTTGATTTATTCGTCGTTGGTGATTTGGAATAGCCTTGGAATCTCAGAATAAGGCTTGAACTGCTTTTAAAGGTTTCCCGTTAGACCTGATCTGGAGTTGATTTATCAGTTGTCTGAAAATTTCGAATCCAACAATAATATCTTTTCCTTGTACATCAGACCCTATCTGCTTGGTTATGTACTTCAATCCTGGAAAGAACTCAATTGTGGCGGGATGCTTTGTGATGAAGGTGGTAGTCTGGATTCCATTGAACGCAATGTTAAAATCCTTAAAGTGCGGCACCCATTGATCTTCAGGGAGAACAACAGGATTCATTAGTTAACAAACAACGTCAGTGTCAATGAAATCAATAACTCGAGTTGGTTTATCCCATTTTGATGAATAAACCTTGAGGTCTACTTGAGGGATAACTACGAGAGCATTGATCTCCTATCGGGCTTCGACCACAGGTTCTGAAATTTGGTAGTGGTCATCGCCTTGATCCTCATATATATCAAGAGAGAATAAAGTTTCTTCACTGGGTTCATTATCCACAAAGAATATGGATTCAAAGTCCTCATCTTTTCCAAGATATATGCCAGTGTAATCTTCAATCTCTTCAAGGAGTTTGACAGATCTTCTCGATTGGGGACAATTTCTCGCGGAATGTCCAATCTTGTGGAAAATAAAGCATATGTTTATCTTGTGAAAATTTCATGGACTTCTTCGTCTTAAATATTTTGTGCGCTTCTTGGACCTTTATTTTCCATCTGGATTTTTTAGCCATCTGAACCTCCTGAATCTTTTCCGTCGCCTTGATGATTTCAAAGTATATCTTTGCCATTTTTTTGAATATGCCTGTCAATGTCATTCTGCCGAATGACACACACTTTATCTCGAAGAGTTTTCTTCGCGTTTTCTATTTTCTTTGACCAGTATCTCCGTAGAAAACATCATGTAGGATTCTGATGTTGAAGGTAAAACCTTTGGAAGTTAGAAAAGTATTTTTTTCTTGAATCCCAAGTGATTTCCACCAATCTTTGAGGATTCCTGAGGACCGCGAAGTTAGTTCTGACAGGATGGTATACTTTTCTCGTTCCACCAAATATTTGCTCACCCTCCAAGTATATAAGTCTTGGATTCTTTGAGGCCATTTTGAAACCTTTGCGTCATCAAAAGTGTGGGGCCCACTCCCACTAATACAAAAGACCTCTCTTAGAGACACAAAATGGAATGAAGATGGTCACACTTACTAAATAACAGATCAAATGATTCAGCAAACTCATACAAAATGCTAGCAACATGATTTTGTACAAAATTCATACAAGACTACTTAGCAAGGTGAAAATTCTGATTCTAAAGAAGTGCGGTGCAATCTTTATCAATAATATCACACAGATTTTTCCCTACTTCGATCCGTCGTTACATGTTGTCACAATTAATGTGTGTTAGAGGGATTGTCAAGAAAATCATCTTAGGTATGTTAAGTCTATCCCTTCTTTCTTTTTGGCATAATCTATACGATACGAACGAAATGAGCAAATGCACGACTTCCATAAATAACTCTATTCGTAGAAGTATTAGAGATGCCTATGTTCTTTAATTTACATTTGTCTTATTATTCTATTGTCTATTCATGGGTCTCAGAAAATACGTATGTTGATAAAATTTGTTTCATGACATTATTCAAAGGCATAATGGTCTTATGACGTTCCGAGATATTTTATTAACGTACTTATTATGCATTGCATTAATTTATACATGTACATTGACCCATTACCAGACGATGTTATATACGTGTATATATATATATATATATGTGTGTGTGTGTGTGTGTATGTGTATATATATATATATATGTATGTATATGGGATTGGGAAAAAGGTTACGGTGTTACATACGCACCACCACCTGATCAGCTGGTATGCTTTGATGGTTTTACCCACAGTGGGCGAGATGATACGATGGGATGCCCTAAGAGGCTTGATGATGTTATGAACACATGTACCTATGCACGACATGACATTCATACGCATATGCATGACACTATAAGTATTTCATGATTTATGGAGTTATCTAGACTTACAAGTTGACTCGTGTACTGCATGTTTCTTCCATGTCTTCTATATACTTGTTTATATGCCTTACATACTCAGTACATTATTCGTACTAACGTCCTTTGTTGGGGATGCTGCATTCATTCCTGCAGGTATAGAAAATCAGTTTAAAGAGCCCTCATAGTAGACGAGGTTATTATTTAGTGAAGGATCGGTAAGACTCCACCTCATTCGGAGTGCAGCCGAGTCTATGAGTCATCGTGTCAAAATTTTGTTGTAGACTTATGGGTAGGCCGGTTCCCTGTCCCATTTGATGTCAAATACTCTCAGAGGCTTTGTAGACAGAGGTTCATTTTGTACAGTATGTCATAGACCTTGATGGCCCATATATATCCATGTTTTAAGAAAGATGGTGCATTGTTATAGTGTTTCCCACTGATAGTTATACATTATAAGTCGTGGCCATATTGGCCCAGTACCAGTGATAGTACGATAAGAAATATATGTTACATTGGTACTCGGTTTTTTAAGGTACCGGGTGCCCGTCGCAACCCACCAGTTTGGGTCGTGACAAGAGTGGGGTCACTCCTCTTGTTTGGAGTATGATGTTTTATTCATTCAAGGGTTGGACGAGGTTGCCTTCCACACTGTGGAAATCATGTAGACTAGTGAGATGGACAAGGCTGAACTAAATCTGGGAATGCACTCACTATATAAATCTAAGATGGCGATGAGGGAGATGAAAAATATGGACACAAGGCAGGAACAAGGTTTGGAGCAAAGTCAGATGGAATCACATAGCTAATTTAACATAATAGGTAGGAAGGAAGGGCTGACATAGGATATCATCCTCTGAAGGGAACGCTCATAGTGTTAGCTCGGGGAAAAAGTTTTTTGTGCAAGAGCATATTGTATATCCGAGTAAGAGTTTAGTACCTGCAGATGATATCACTGACGTGACTAGAAGGCTGTTCGTGAACATGATTGAAGAATACTGTGAAGGAACTGACATCAAGACACCGACTATCAGGGATGTCAAACCATGTTATGTGCTGCAGAATTGGACTACTAGTCAATCTTTGGTTCGCTGGGAGTCGTGATAGCATGGAATTGTAAACATTTTCCTTACAAAAAAGAGCACGATTAATTTAGGCATGTACCATGTCTATACCTTTCTGTCATTTTCCTCTTGTGAACGGTTAATACGTGCCCCTTTCGATGAAATAAAATACCATTTTCCTAGATATCGCAACTTCGTCTTACCGCTTTATTTATACTAAATTTTTCTTTTTAGTAATCAAACCAATAAAAACTTACGCTCCACGATTATGACATGTAACGAAACCACTGAATACAATGACCCATATTATGAGGAATATGACAAGTGTAAGATGGCAGACAATCTCCCGCAGGAAATCAAACAGCTAGAGAGTCAGAAAAAAAGCAACCTCGAAGAAATGGAAGAGGTCAATCTTGGAAGCGAAAAAGGTGTAAAGGAAACAAGAATCAGCATTCACCTAGAAGCTGAGTAGAAGGAAAAAATAGTTGATCTCCTCCGATAGTACCCGACGTGTTTGCATGGTCTTGTGATGGCATGCCTGGAGTAAACACTGAAATTATCTCGCATCGACTATCCACTGACCCTGCCAAACCGTCGGTCAAGCACAAGCCCAGATATTTCAAACCTGATTTAAGTCTAAGGATAATGGAAGAAGTGACCAAATAGATGAAAGCAAATGTAGTAAAGGTCACCAACTATCCAAGCTTGTTGGCAAACATCATCCCAGTGCCCAACAATACGGAATGATCAGAATATGAAATTGTGTACGTAACTCGAAAGCTATAAAAGGGAAAGCTTTAGCCGACCACATTGCTGAGAATCCAGTGGATGGGGATTACAAATTGGTCACCATGTATTTCCCCAATAAATAAGTCCTATTTTCGGAGGAGGATATTGAAGAATCGTACCTTGGTTGGAGAGTGTTTTTCGATCGAGCATCAAGTGTCAAAGGCGTCAGAATTGGGGCAGTCCTTATTTCAAAATATAGACAACACTACCCATCATCAACAAAGATATGATTCCTTTATACCAATAAGATGGCTGAAAACGAAACATGCATCCTTGGAATCAGAAAGGCGGTCAACATGAACATCAAAGAACTTTTGGTAATAGGAGATTCCAATTTGTTGATACACCAAGTCCAAGGAAAATGGCCACCAAGAATGTCAAGATACTGCCGTACTTGCAATACGTGAAGGAGCTATGCAAGAAGTTCACAAATATTGAGTTCAAGTACATCCCCAGGATTAAGTATGAGTTCGTTGATGCCCTTGCAACCCTATGATATATGATTCAGCATCCAGAAAAGAACTACACCGACCCTATCGAGGTAGAAATCGGGGATCAACATGCCTATTGCTTCCATGTGAAGGAAGAACCAGATGGTAAACCATGGTACCACGACACCAAGAAATACCTCATGACCCAAGAGTACCCAGAGAACTCCACTACCGGTCAAAAGCAAGCCCTCAGGAGGTTAGCAAACAACTTTTTCCTCAATGGATCTCCACTCCCTAGTTGATTTGTTTTTAACGTAGGGTATCCACTCCCTAGTTTTCTTTTCCACCATAAGGTCTCTACTACCTAGTTGATTTTATTTTATACATAGGGTCTCCACTCCCTAGTCGTTTTTCCAACATAGGGTCTCCACTCCCTAGTTGATTTTATTTTAGACATAGGGTCTCCACTCCCTAGTCGCTTTTCCAACATATGGTCTCCACTCCCTAGTTGCTTTTATTATAGAAATAGGGTCTCCACTCCCTAGTCTTTGTTTTCCCAGGGAACACCAATCTTGACCTTTTATTGCTTTCAATAATGAAGTAGTACAGAATTCTGTTACAAATAACTCACGATTTTTTCCTAGTGAAAACTGGGTAAGAATATTTTCGTTTGTTTGTTTTTTTTTGCTGCCAGTGCAGGTTATAAGTCGAGGCACAGGATGCGAGATGACAAAAAAAAAAAAGAAAGAGACAATGAGTCATTTCGATGTGGCAAGATTCTTCCTTATCTTTTTTAACAAACTCACATGCTCTCCCTCAAAACTCACATGTCCATACACACTCTTTATTATTCGCCACCAATTAATCCCTATACCAACACCTATTATCTTCCACACACAAAAAAAAACCCTAGAAAGAAACCTATTCCCTAAAAAGAAGAGCAGCCGCCCTTACCCAAAATCCTATTCCCTTTCATCAAATACCATCCGACCACCCTCCGCTATTAAGTTGAAAACCCATTTGTTGTTCTTTTGAACAAGTGTGACATAAATGTATGTAAAAAAAGAGTGATCGTTCTATATATAGCGCTCTTTTAAAGAGCGCTATACTTTAACGGACTTTTGGCCGTTAAAGTATACTGCATTTCAAAAGAGCGCTATATATGTATAACACATATATAAACCGCGCTATATGGGGTTGATTGGATAGTTAAGCATAGCGCGGTAGATAAATACGCAATATAGGTATAGCGCACTTATATACCACTCTTTACCTGTTTCTTGGACCGCCAATAAGTCACGTGCGTTTAACTGACATAACAGTAATTCAAATGGGTATAGCACATTTTAAAAGAGCGTTATACCTCAAAAAATTAAGCCCCCCGAGCTAGGCATTTCCTTATTTAAAGGCGTTAGGATTTTACGAAAATCCATTCAAAAAATATTCTAACTCCCATTCAAACTTTTGTTCTTGTTAAATTATTAAACATTTTTTCATAATGTTTGAAGAGCGAAAAATAAGGATTTCATTATATTGGGGTGTGAGGTTGTGGTGGCGAATAACTCTGTGAGCTATCGTTTATCTCCACAGTGTCATGTTAAATTACTACTTACAATAGAGTACGATAGATTGGCATCGTTGTTATGTAATAAAATGAGTGCGAGGAAACGTTCGGTGAACCTTAAAGTAACAAGAAGATATCCGTAGTATGTCACTCCGCAAGCTGTTTCTTGTTATGTTGAGTTTAACATTGACGATGATGAAACTTTGAGGGATTTTTTGAGGACCCTGGATGAATACCGAAAATTTCTTGTAATAATTTTTTTGGAAATGTACGTCAAGGTTGAAGGCGTTCCCAATAATGAGGTTGCACATAGTAGGGATAACCCCCAGTCATCGGGTGTTTTTTCTGGAGAAATTTTTGCCGGACAGGTTCCGGATGAAAGAGTTTGCCTTGATTTAAACTTATCACCACCGGCGAATGAGAAGCAAGGAAATAATTTCTCTCATGCTTTACATAATCCACAAGACGAGTGGTAAACTTCAATTTTCCCTTGTGTTATGATGTATATTTTTGTTGTTTTGAATTTGTATTAACTTTCATATATTCCATAGGGGGTACCAGCCAGATCTGAATTTTACAAGTCATCACCAACAGGAAAATTTCCATCATGGAATGTCAACACATTACGACTTGTAAGTGAAGTGATACAACTAAGTATGTCAGATGTGGATGCTCTCACAGGGGATTTTGATGAAATTCAGGCAGCAATGTGGGATGATTATAGACCAACAGTGCTGGCAAAGGGCATGTTTTTTTCTGATAAAGCGCGCCTAAGTAGGGCGGCAAAAATGCACAACATATAAGAATGTCGTGAGATGACAGTATGAGAGTCAACTCCGAAGGTATACAAGGTTTTTTGCCACAGATGGTTTACGAGTTGTCATTGGATGTTGCGTGCGACCAAGAAGAACACTGGTCTATGGAAAGTGGGTAAATACATTCCCACCCACAGATGTGAAATGGACACATTCAATGGTAATAACTACAACTTAGATATTGACTTGATTTCTCTTGTCCTTGTTCCATACCTTGAAGCGTCCATAAGGTATGAAGGGAATAACTACAACTTGGATATTGACTCAATTGCTCTTGTCCTTATTACATACCTTGAAGCGTCCATAAGGTATAAAATCAAATAGTGCATTACATCAGTCCGCCAGGAATATGGCCATACCATTAACAAAAGAAAGGCATTTCTCGGACGCAAATGTGCGTTTGAAATTGTTTATGGTAACTGGGATAAGTCATTTGCAGCTCTACCTAGGTACATGGCCACACTGCAACACTTTAACCCCAGGACGGTTGTTGAATGGAAGCTTGAGCAGAGTCCGGAAAAACAAGAATATATGTTCAATTTCGTGTTCTGGGCATTTAAACTAGAAATTGATGGTTTTCCGCATTGCCGGCAAGTAATATCCATAGACGAAACTCATGTCTATGGAATGTATGATATCAAGCTGTTGATAGCAGTTACAGTAGATGCTAATGGACAAATATATCCTCTAGCTTTTGCTATTTGTGCCAATGAAAGACAAGAGACATGGATGTTGTTTTGAACCATTTGAAAGAGCACGTTGTCAAACAGTGTTCCGGTATTTGTCTAATATTTGATCGGCATATGGTATCTAATATTCTGTAGAGAACTTTCCTGCATGGCAATAACCTTATTCCTACCACCGTTACTGTGTGAGGCACTTGAAGGCCAATTTCCACTGGTTGGTAGGTTTGGTTGAGGTCCCCGGGGGCCTCAGGCGTGTTTCAGATGCTCAACGGGTCATTTTGGACTTGTGGTGATTGTTGTTTTGCTGGTGTGAGTGTCGCCAAATTTTCTTCATCGCGATCGCGAGAGGGAGTACGGGATCGCGTAGAGTAAGATGGATTCCAATCAGATTTATGCATCACGATCGCATAGAATGGGACATGATCGCGTAGTATAGGCAGCTTGGTCATCGTGTTCGAGTGGCTAGGCCGCGTTCACGTAGAAGGAGTGAGGCAGCAATGGAGTTGGGCTTTTGCACTTCGCGGTCGCATGAGCCCAGTCGCGTTCGCATAGGGTCTGAGGAGTGGTGCATCGCGTTCAAGCGAGTGTTTACGCGTTCGCGTAGAGTAAAATTTTGAGGCGCGAAATTTGTTCTTCGCGATCGCGATTAAGGAAAAATCTGGGCAGAATGAAAATGTTCATAATCGAGGGTTTAAGTGATTTTTCACAATTTGGACTTGGGATCTCCGGGATTGGCAATTTTTTAAGTGATTTTCACCTGGGCGAATTGGATATGTAATTCCTACTCGGTTTTGAATAATTTCAACGAATCTATGCTTAAATTCATCCTTTAATTTTGAATTTGGGTTGAAAAATTGGGAAAAATTTGGATAAAGTTCTTAGACCGAGTTTTTGAGTTTTGATCGAGATTTTGGTATCCGATTCGAGTACTTTTTGTATGGTTAGACTCGTGAGTGAACGGGTGTCTGGAATTTATAACTTTTACCCGATTTCGAGACGTGGGCCCGTGGGACTTTTTTAGTGATTACCCAAATTTCGCGCTTTAGCGTCAAATTTGCTTATTAAACTAGTTGCTTGTAATGATATTCACATTATATAACTTATTTGAATAGGTTCGGGCCATTCGGAGTTTGGTACACGTGGCAAAAACGTGATTCCGGGTTGAATTGAGCAGTCAAGGTAAGTGGCTTGCCTAACTTTGTGTTCGGGACTTCCCCTTTAGGATATTTGATGCTATATGTTGTGTGGGCGCCGTGTACGTGAGGTGACGAGTACGTACACAGGCCTTTATTTCATAAATGTCATTTTTCCTTACTAAAACATGTATTTTTTTTATCTTCTATGAACTTGCTCCCATATGATAGATTGTTTAGTTTAGATTAGGAAAGCATGCTTACATCCTTAATTGCCTACTTGATTTTTTTTGCGCCAAGATTAGATAAGCCCTTATTTGCCTTATCTGTGATTAGTATAAATTTTGTAAATTTGATGTTATGCTTATCATTCATCCCGCATAGCATATTTATATTGGGACTACAGACGTATTCCGGGAGATACCCCTGTCTGCATATTTAAATTTGGACTACGGACGTATTCCGGGAGATCCCCCTGTACTGCATATTTACTTTGGGACTACAGACCAATTCCGGGAGATCCCCCTGTACTTCATATTTACTTTTAGACTACGGACGTATTCTGGGAGGTCCCCCTGTACTGCATATTTGTTTTGGGACTATGGACGTATTCCGGGAGATCCCCTAGTCCTGCATAATCATTTGGAACCGCGGGACAGTATCTCGGGAGATTTAACCTTGTGATATATATTGTGTCGAGCCTAGGACTCTCTTTACAATAGAACTTATATTGTTTTTCTTAAACTATTTACTGTTTACATTACCTATCTTTCTACTGTTTTAAATTGATATATATAGAAATCCAGTAGAGCCTTGACCTGACCTCGTCACTACTTGACTGGGGTTAGGCTTGGCACTTACTGGGTACCAAATGTGGTGTAATCATGCCCTTTCATGCACATGTTTTTTTGTGTGCAGATCCAGGTACGAGCTATCAGCCTCGTGGTTAGTTGTTGCTGCTGATTCCAGGAAACCGGAAGATATTTCTGCCGCGTCCGCAGAATCCTCAGAGTCCCCTTCCATTCTAGCTCGTAGAGATTTTCTTATGTACTTTCCATTTTTTTAGAGCTACAGTAGTGTTAGAAGCTTGTGATTGTCTGTGTGATTCCGGATCTTGGGGAGTTATATTTTTATGAGCCGAACGACCAGTACGTTATTTATATCATTGCCCTTATCCCCTTTATTTCTTGTGTTTTATTTCAGTTTTCTCTTTATAGTATGCTTACCTAGTCTTATCGACTAGGTGCTTTCACGACACCTGTGGAGGGTAAATCGGGTCGTGACAAGTAGGTATCAAAGTATCTAGGTTCATAGGAGTCACAAGTCACAAGTCGGTTTATCAGGGTCTAGCGGATCAATGCAGAGACGTCCGTATCTACCTTCGGGAGGCTATGTAACTGTTAAGAACAATCATATTTCTTTGATTTCCTTGTCGTGTGAGCTATTGACATCAAAAAAATTCTACAACTCTGTTCTATTCTTTCTCACAGACGGTGAGAACCCGTACCGCACGGACGGACAACCAGGCACCCCAACCCCAAGCCAGAGCTGCCATAGTTAGGGGTAGGGGTAGAGGACGAGAACGCGGTGCAGCCCGAGCACCGGCGAGAGCAGGGACATATGAGCCTTTAACAGCTCCAGCTGAAGGGCCGACACATGAGGTCCCTATTGCTGCTCCCTCCCTCCAGGAGACTTTGGCTCAGTTTATGAGCATCATCAGCACTTTGACTCAAGCAGGGCTACTCCCGATAGCTCCAGCCACATCAGGCCGGGGGAGGGGCACAAACTCCTACAGCCCGCACTCCTGAGCATAGGGGCCAGGTTCACATGGCCCCGGAGTATATTCCTATGCCCCTAGTGGCCCCGGTATAACATGGGACCAGGGTAGCTGCTTCTGAGGCATAGCAGCCTAGACTTGAGAGGTACAAGAAGTACCACCTACCTATTTTTAGCGGAATAACTTCAGATGACGCTCTAGGGTTTCTTGAGGAGTGGCATTGTATTCTGCACACTATGGGATTTGTGGAGACCAGTGGCGTTTCTTTCACCTCTTTCTAGCTGAGGGGAGAGGAATACCAGTAGGGCGGGCCTATGAGCTGAGTAGTCCGGATGAGGTAGCCTCACTCTCTTGAACTCAGTTTTCAGAGATGTTTCTGTGAGAGTATGTCCCTCAGAGCCTCAGGGATACTTGGTGTGCGGAGTTCGAGCAATTGCGCCAGGCTACTATGATTGTGTCGGAGTATGTAGTATGTTTCAGTGAGTTAGCTCGGCATGCACCAGCTTTGGTTGCCACAGTCAGAGAGAGGGTTCGCCGCTTCATTGAGGGACATCACCCTAGTATTCGAACCAGTATGGCCAGAGAGTTGCAGATGGATATCACTTATCAGCAGACAGTGAGTATTGCCAGGAGAGTAGAGGGCATGTTTGCCCGGTACCGAGAGGACAGAGAGGCCAAGAGGTCTCGAGAGACTGGCCATTTTTCAAGAGCTCGTGCACCAGCAGCACGCTATGGTAGGGGTTTTGTAGGTCACCCTGTTTATTCAGCTCTTCCTGGAGCCAGCGGTATTCCACCTCCTCCTAAAACTCAGGAGTTCTATTATGCATCACTAGTATCCAGTATTGCTCCAGTTCGAGGTGCTATTACTGGCTAGCCCAGCAGGCCAACTCCTATTCAATGTCACCTGCAGCGTCCTCTGAGGCGTTGTTTTGAGTGTGATGACACTTGTCACATGATTAGAGATTTCCCCAGGGCCAGGAGGGGTGCACCTCCACAGTCTTATCAGTCTCCACGTGCTCCGACAGGTCCTCCGGCTATTCTTCCAGCCCCAACTGCCACTCCACCTCCTCAGTCAGCTCGAGGTGGAGGTCAATGAGGTAGAGGTCACTTAAGAGGGGGAGGTCAGGCAAGATATTATGCCCTTCCGGCCCGTTCCGAGGTTGTTGCTTAAGATTCAGTCATCACAGGTATTGTCCATGTCTGCCATAGGGATGCATCAGTGTTATTCGACCCAGTCTCTACGTATTCATATATGTCCTCTTATTTTTCTCCACATTTGGGGATATCTCAGGATTCTTTGAGTTCCTTTGTTTATGTATCTACTCCTGTGGGAGAGTCTCTAGTTATGGACAGCGTGTATCGGTCGTGTTTGATTACTCTTAGTGGTTTTGAGACCAGGGCTGATTTATTATTGCTCAGCATGGTAGATTTCGATGTTATCTTGGGCATGGACTGGTTGTCGCCTTATTTTTCTATTTTTGATTGTCACGCTAAGACTGTGACATTGGCCATGCCAGGCTTGCTAAGATTAGAGTTCAGAGGTACCTTAGAATATACTCCCCGTACGGTCATTTCATTTCTTAAGGCTCAGCGGTTGGTTAAGAAGGGGTGTGATACGTATTAGGCCTATGTGTGAGATGTCAGTGTTGATACCACTCCAGTTGAATCAGTCCCAGTAGTAAGGGACTTTCCTGATGTATTCCCAGCTGATCTTTCGGGTATGCCGCCCGATAGAGACATTGATTTCGCCATTGATTTGTTGCCGGGCACTCAGCCCATTTCTATTCCTCCATACCGTATGGCTCCTCCTGAGCTGAAGGAGTTGAAGGAGAAATTATAGGATTTGCTTGATTATTGTTTCTTCAGGCCCAGAGTATCACCTTGGGGTGCTCCAATGCTATTTGCAAAGAAAAAAAGATGGCTCTATGCATATGTGTATTTATTATCAGTAGTTGAACAAGGTTAGAGTGAAGAACATGTATCCTTTGCCTCGCATTGATTATTTATTCGACCAGTTACACGGTTCTAGAGTTTTCTCCAAGATTGACTTGCGATCTGACTATCATCAGGTGAAGATTCCGGAGCCGTACATCCCGAAGACTGCCTTTAGGACAAGATATGGTCACTATGAGTTTCTTGTCATCTCATTTGGGCTGACCAATGCCCCAACAACCTTTATGCATTTGATGCACAGTGTGTTCCGGCCGTAACTTGACTCCTTCATCATTGTGTTTATTGACGACATCCTGGTGTATTTCCAATCACGGGAAGATCATGAGCAGCACTTGAGGACCGTGCTCTAGACTTTGCGGGAGAAGAGATGCTATGAAAAATTCTCGAAGAGTGAGTTCTAGCTTGATTGAGTAGCATTCATGGGCCACATAGTGTCTTGTGATGAGATCAAGGTAGATCCGAAGAAGGTGGAGGCGGTGCAGAGTTGTCCTAGACCATCATCAGCTATGGAGATCCGTACTTTCCATGGGTTGGCAGGGTACTATCATCGCTTTGTGGAAGGATTTTCATCTATTGAAGCACCTATGACCAGACTGACCCAGAAGAGTGCTCCGTTCAGGTGGACCGAGGAGTGTGAGGAGAGTTTTTATAAGCTCAAGATAGCTTTGACTACGGCCCTAGTATTAGTATTGCCTACGGGTTCGGGGTCCTACATTGTCTATTGTGATGTCTCGAAGATTGGACTTGGAGCAGTATTAATGCAGGACGGTAGGGTGATTTCCTAAGCGTCCAGGCAGTTGAAGGTGCATGAGAAGAATTATCCGGTTGATGACGTCGAGTTAGCAGTTATTATTCACACCCTGAAACTCTGGCGTCATTATTTGTACGGTGTTCCCTATGAGATTTACACTGATCACCGTAGTTGTAGCACTTGTTTAGCTAGAAGGATCTTAATGTATGTCAGAGAAGGTTTTTGGAGCTACTTAAACAATATTATATCACCATATTATACCATCCGGGGAAAGCCAATGTATTGGACGACGCCTTGAGTCGCGGGGCAAAGAGTTTGGGGAACTTGGCATATCTTCCAGCGGCTGAGAGGGCTTTAGCCCTAGATGTTCAGTGTTTAGCCAGCCAGTTTCTGAGGTTGGATATTTCAGAGCCTAGCTGAATATTAGCTTGTGTGGTTGCTCAATTATCTCTTTATGACCGCATCAGAGAGCACCAGTATGATGACCCCCATCTTCTGGCTCTTCAAGACAGGGTCCGATGAGGCGATGCCAGAGATGTATCTATAGATGATGATGCTGTGACGAGGATGATGGGGCGGATCTGTGTGCCCAATGTAGATGGGCTTCGGGATTGATTCTGGAAGAGGCCCATAGCTCGGGTACTCCATCCATCCAGGTGCCAAGAAGATGTACCAGGACCTCAGACAGCACTATTGGTGGAGAAGGATGAAAAAGGACATAGTGGAATTTGTGGCCAAGTTTCTCAACTATCAGCAAGTTAAATATGAACATCGTAGACCATGAGGATTACTTCAGCAAATTGAGCTTCCAGAGTGGAAGTGGGAGCGGATCACCATGGAATTTGTAGTTGGAGTTCCACGGACTTTAAGGAAGTTCGATGCTATTTGGGTGATCGTGGATCGGCTGACCAAGTCAGCTCATTTCATTTTGGTGCTGACCACTTATTCTTTAGAGAGGTTGGCGGAGATTTATATCAAAGAGATTGTCCTCCTTCACTGTATTCTAGTATCTATCATCTCATACAGAGATACGTAGTTCACATCACGGTTTTGGAGAGCCGTACAACAGGAGTTGGGCACTAGGGTGGAGCTGAGCACATCCTTTCACTCTCAGACGGACAGGCAGTCCGAGCGCATGATTCAGATTCTTGAGGATATTCTCCATGCCTATGTGATGAAGTTTGGAGGGTCATGGGACCAATACTTTCCACTTACAGAGTCCAGCATTCAGATGCCACCGTATAAGGCTTTGTATGGTAGACGGTGCTAGTCTCTATTGGGATGGTTTCGAGCCGGGCGAGACCAGATTGTTGGGTATAGATTTGGTCTAGGATGCCCAGGACAAGGTGAAGGTGATTCAGGAGAGACTTCGCACAGCTCATGCCACGCAGAAGACTTATGCGGACCAGAAGGCTCGTGATTTGGCATTTATGGATGGTGATCGGGTTTTGCTTCGGATATCGCCTATGAAGGGCATCATGAGGTTTGGGAAAATAGGTAAACTGAGTCCGAGATTCATAATCCATTTTGAGATGTTTCGGCGTGTTGGGGAGGTTGCTTATGTGCTTGCCTTGCCTCCCAACCTAGCAGGAGTTCATCCGGTATTCCACGCGTCTATGCTCTAGAAGTATCACGGTGATCCGGATCATGTATTTGATTTCAGCTCAGTCCAGTTGGACAAGGATCTATCTTATGTTGAGGAGCCAATAGCCATTTTGGATAGGTAGGTCAGAAAGCTCAGCTCGAAGAATAATGCATCAGTAAAGGTTCAGTGGAGGGGTCAGCCGGTCGAGGAGGCGACTTGGGAGACCGAGCATGATATGTGCAGCTAGTACCCTCATCTTTTCACAACTTCAGTTATGTCCTTTAAGATGGGGAGAATGTAACGACCCGGCCGGTCATTTTGAGAGTTAGATCCCCGATCCCCTTAAACTGTTTACTGTTTACATTACTTATCTTTGTACTGTTTTAAATTGATTTATATAGAAATCCAGTAGAGCCTTCACCTAACCTCGTCACTACTCTACTAAAGGTAAGCTTGGCACTTACTAGGTACCAAATGTGGTGTAGTCATGCCCTTTCATGGATATGTTTTATTATGTGCAGATCAAGGTACGAGCTATCAGCCTCGTGGTTAGTTGTTGTTACTGATTCCAGGAGACCGCAAGGTATTTCTGCCGCGTCCACAAAATCCTTCGAGTCCCTTTCCATTCTAGCTTGTAGAGATTTTCTTATGTACTTTCCAATTTTTTTTTGTTAGAGATACAGTAGTGTTAGAAGCTTGTGACTGTCTGTGAGATTCCGGGTCTTGGGGAGTTATATTTTTTATCAGCCGAGCGGCTAGTACGTTCTTTATATCATTGCCTTTATCCCCTTTATTTCTTATGTTTTATTTCACTTTTCCCTTTATAGTAGGCTTACCTAATCGTAGTGACTAGGTGTCGTCACGACACCCGTGGAGGGTAAATCGGGTCGTGAAAAGTTGGTATCATAGTATCTAGGTTCATAGGAGTCACAAGCCGGTTTATTAGGGTCTCGCGGATCGGTGCAGAGACGTCTGTATCTATTTTCGGGATGCTATGTAATTGTTAAGAACAATCATATTTCTTTGATTTCATTGTCGTGCGATCTAATGGCATCAAAAAAATTCTAAAACTCTATTATATTCTTTCTCACAGATGGTGAGGACCCATACAGCACAGACCGACGACCAGGCACCCCAGCTCTAAGCCAGAGCCACCAGAGGCAGGGGTAGGGGTAGAGGACGAGCATGCGGTGCAGCCCGAGCACCGGTGAGAGCAGCGATAGAGGAGCCTTTAACAGCTCCAGCTGGAGGGTCGGCACAAGAGGTCCCTGTTGCTGCTCCAGCCAGGCGACTTTGGCTCAATTCATGAGCATCATCAGCACTTTGAATCAGGCGAGGCTACTCCACAGAGCTCCAGCCACATCTCAGGCCAGAGGAGGGGCACAAACTGGTCCCGGAGTATATTCCTATTCCCCCAATGACTCCGATACAACATGGGACCAGGGTAGCTGCTTCTTAGGCAGAGCAGCTCAGACTTGAGAGGTACAAGAAGTACAACCTACCTATTTTCAGCGGAATAGCTTCAGATGACGCCCTAGGGTTTCTTGAGGAGTGTCATTGTATTCTCCGCACTATGGGAATTGTGGAGACCAGTGAGGTTTCCTTCACCTCTTTGCAGTTGAGGGGTGCGACATATCAGTAGTGGCGGGCCTATGAGCTGAGTAGTCCGGATGAGCCAGCCTCACTCACTTGAACGCAGTTTCCAGAGATGTTTCTGCGAGAGTATATCCCTCCGAGTCTCAGGGATACTTGGCATGCGGAGTTTGAGCAGTTGCGCCAGGGTACTATGACTTTGTCAGAGTATGCAGTCCGTTTTAGTGAGTTAGATCGGCTCAGAGACAGGGTTTGCCGCTTCATTGAGGGATATCACCCTAGTATTCAGACTAGTATGGCTAGAGAGTTAGAGATGGATATCACTTATCTACAGGCATTGAGTATTGCTAGGAGAGTTGAGGGCATGTTTGCTCGGGACCGAGAGGAGAGAGAGGCCAAGAGATCTCGAGAGACTGGCCATTTTTCGGGAGCTTGTTCACCAGCAGCACGCTATGGTAGGGGCTTTGTAGGTCGCCCTGTTCATTCAGCTCTTCCAGCAGCCAGTGGTATTCCAGCTCCTCCTAGACCTCAGGAGTCCTATTATGCACTACCAGTATCCAGTATGCCTCCAGTTCGAGGTGCTATTACTGGCCAACCCAATAGGCCAGCTCCTATTAAGTCTCAGCCGCAGCGTCCTCCTAAGGGTTATTTTGAGTGTGGTGACATTCGTCACATGATTAGAAATTTCCTAGGGCTAGGAGGGGTGCACCTCCATAGTCTTGTCAGCCTTCACGTGCTCCACCGCGTCCTCCTGCTGTTCTACTAGCCCCAGCTGCAACTCCACCTCCTCAATCAGCTCGAGGTGGAGGTCGGGGAGGTAGAGGTCAATTTAGAGGGGGAGGCAAGGCCAGATATTATGCCCTTCCGGCCCATTCCGAGGTTGTTGCTTAAGATTCAGTCATCACAGGTATTGTCCCTGTCTGTCATAGGGATGCATCAGTATTATTCGACCGATGCTATACGTATTCATATGTGTCCTCTTATTTTGCTCCACATTTGGGGATATCTTGGAATTCTTTGAGTTCCATTTTTTATGTATCTACTCCTATAGGAGTCTCTCTAGTTATGGACCGCGTATATCAGTCGTGTTTGATTACTCTTAGCTGTTTTGAGACCAGGGCAGTTTTATTATTGCTTGGCATGGTAAATTTCGATGTTATATTGGGCATGGATTGCTTGTCGCCCCATTATGCTATTCTTGATTGTCACGCTAAGACTGTGACACTGGCCATGCCAGGCTTGCCAAGATTAGAGTGGAGAGGTACCTTAGAGTATACTCCTTGTAGGGTCATTTCATTTCTTAAGGCTCAACGGATGGCTGAGAAGGGGTGTGATGCGTATTTGGCCTATGTGAGAGATGTCAGTGTTGATTCCACTACAGTTGAGTTGGTCCCATTAGTGAGGGACTTTCATGATGTATTCCTAGATGGTCTTCCGGGTATGCCGCCCGATAGAGACATTGATTTCGGCATTGATTTGTTGTCGGACACTCAGCCCATTTCTATTTCTCCTTACCGTATGACACCTCTTGAGTTAAAGGAGTTGAAAGAGCAATTATTGGAGTTGCTTGATAAGGGTTTCATCAGGCCTTGCGTATCACCTTGGGGTGATCCAATGCTATTTGTGAAGAAAAAGAATAGCTCTATGCATATTTGTACTGATTATCGGTAGCTGAACAAGGTCATGGTGAATAACAGGCATTTTTTGCCTCGCATTAAAGATTTATTCGACTAGTTACAGGATTCCAGAGTTTTTTCCAAGATTGACCTGTGATCTGGCTATCATCATCTGAAGATTCGGGAGCCAGACATCCCGAAGACTGACTTCAGGACCAGATATGGTCACTATGAGTTTCTTGCTATGTCATTTGGGCTGACCAATGCCTTAACAGCCTTTATGCATTTGATGCATAGTGTGTCCCGGCCTTATCTTGACTCCTTCGTCATTGTATTTATTGACGACATCCTGGTGTATTCCCAATCACGGGAAGATCATTAGCAGCACTTGAGGACCGTGTTTTAGACTTTTAGAGAGAAGATATGGTATGCAAAATTCTCCAAGTGTGAGTTCTGGCTTGATTCAGTGGCATTCTTGGGCAACATAGTGTCTTGTGATGGGATCAAGGTAGATGAGAAAAAGGTGGAGGCAGTGCAAAGTTGGCCTAGACCGTCATCAGCTACGAAGATTCGTAGTTTCTTTTTGTTGGTAGGGTACTACTATTGCTTTGTGGAGGGATTTTCATCTATTGCAGCGCCTATGACCAGACTGACCCAAAAGGATTCTTCGTTCATGTGGACCGAGGAGTGTGATGAGAGCTTTTAGAAGCTCAAGATAGCTTTGACTACATCCCCATTATTAGTATTGCCTACGGGTTCGGGGTCCTACACTGTCTATTATGATGCCTTAAGGATTGGCCTTGGAGCAGTATTGATGCAGGACTACAGGGTGATTGCCTACGTGTACATGTAGTTGAAGGTGCATGAGAAGAATTATCCGGTTCATGACCTCGAGTTGGCAGCTATTGTTCATGCCCTGAAAATCTGGCATCATTATTTGTACGGTGTTCCCTATGAGATTTACACTGATCACCGGAGTTTGCAGCAGTTGTTCAGGCAGAAGGACCTTAGTCTACGTCAGAGAAGGTGGTTGGAGCTACTTAAAGACTATGATATCACCATATTATACCACCGGGGAAAGACAATGTAGTGGCCAACGCCTTGAGTCGCATGGCAGAGAGTTTGGGAAGCTTGGCATATCTTACAGTGGCTGAGAGGGCTTTAACACTGGATGTTCAGCCTTTAGCCAGCCACTTTGTTAGGTTGGATATTTCAGAGCCTAGCCGAATATTAGCTTGTGTGGTTGCTCGATCTTCTCTTTATGACCGCATCAGAGAGCGTTAGTATGATGACCCCCACCTTCTGTCTCTTCAGGATAGGGTCCGACGAGGCGATGCCAGAGATGTGTCTATAGATGATGATGGCATGATGACGATGCATGGGAGGATCTGTGCGCCTAATGTAGGTGGGCTTCGGGGTTGATTCTGTAGGAGGCCCATAACTCGCTGTACTCCATCCATCCGGGTGTCTCGAAGATGTACCAGGACCTGAGACAACACTATTGGTAGAGAAGGATGAAAAAGGACATAGTGGAATTTGTGGCCAAGTTACTCAACTGTCAGCAAGTTAAATATAAACATCAGAGGCCAGGAGGATTACTTCAGAAGATTGAGCTTCAAGAGTGGAAGTGGGAGCGGATCACCATGGACTTTGTAGTTGGACTTCCACGGACATTGAGGAAGTTCGATGCTATTTGGGTGATCGTGTATCGACTGACCAAGTCAGCTCATTTCATTCCGGTGCTGACCACTTATTCTTCAGAGAGGTTGGCGGAGATTTATATCAGAGAGATTGTCCGCCTTCACGGTATTATAGTATATCTATCATCTCAGACAGAGGTACCCAGTTAACATCATGGTTCTGGAGAGCCGTACAGCAGGAATTGGGTACCAGGGTGGAGCTGAGCACAACCTTTCACCCTTAAACGAACGGGCAGTCTGAGTGCACGATTCAGATTCTTGAGGATATGCTCCGTGCCTGTGTGATGGAGTTTGGAGGGTCATGGGACCAATACTTGCCACTTGCAGAGTTTCCTTATAATAGCACCTACCAGTCAAGCATTTAGATGCTACCGAATAAGGCTTTGGATGGTAGACGGTGCCAGTCTCTACTGGGATGGTTTCGAGCAGGGCGAGGCCCGATTGTTGGGTACAGATTTGGTACAGGATGCCCTGGACAAGGTGAAGGTGATTCAGGAGAGACTTCGCACAGCTCAGGGCACGCAGAAGAATTATATGGACCGGAAGGCTCGTGATTTGGCATTTATGGATGGTGATCGAGGTTTTCTTTGGGTATCGCCTATGAAGTGCGTCATGAGGTTCGGGAAGAAGGGTAAACTGAATCCGAGATTCATTGGCCCTTTCGAGATATTGCGGCGTGTTGGGGAGGTTGCTTGTGAGCTTGCCTTGCCTCCCAACCTAGCAGGAGTTCATCCGGTATTCCACGTGTCTATGCTCCGGAAGTATCACGGTGATCCAGCTAATGTATTCGATTTCAGCTCAGTCCAGTTTGACAAGGATCTATCTTATGTTGAGGAGCTAGTAGCCATTTTGGATAGGCCGGTCATAAAGTCATGTAAGAGAATATTGCATCAGTAAAGGTTCAGTGGAGGGGTCAGCCGGTCGAGGAGGCGACTTGGGAGACCGAGCAGGATATGCGTAGCCAATACACTAATCTTTTCACAACTTCAGGTATGTCCTTTAAGAGGGGGAGAATGTAATGACCCGGCCGGTAGTTTTGAGAGTTAGAGCCCAGATACCCTAATAACTTCTTCCCTCATATTGTTTCTGCTTTTGGGACTTGCCGGAGCGATTAGCTATGAAATTCGTAGAGTTTGGGGACACTTAGTCCCTACTTTTGAGTTTAAGCTTTAGAAATCGGACCGTGGTTGGAACTATGTGAAGACAGGTCCGGATTGGAATTTTTCACGACTCCGTTAGCTCTGTTGAGTGATTTCAGGGTTAGGAGCGCATCTGGAATGTGGTTTCGAGGTCTGTAGTAGAGTTAGGCTTGAATTGGCGAAAGTTAGGATTTTGGCGATTTCGGCCGATAGGTGCAATTTTGATATCGGGCTCGGAATGGGATTCTGAAAGTGCCTGCAGGTCCGTAGTGTCATTTTTGATGTGTGTGTCAAATTTAAGGTCATTCGGACTAGCTTTGACGTGTTTCAATCACCGTGATCGCATAGAGTGGGACGCGATCACGTAGTGTTGGCATCTTGGTCATCGCGTTCGCGTGGGCTAGGCCACGTTTGCGTAGAAGGAGTGAGGCAGTAGTGGAGCTGAGCTTTTGCTCTTCGCGGTCGCGTGAGCACAGTCGCGTTCACATAGGGTCTGAGGAGTGTTGCATCGGGTTCGCGTGAGTGTTTACACGTTCGCGTAGAGTAAAATTTTGAGGCGCGAAATTTGTTCTACGCGATCGCGATGTTTCTTCCCCGATCGCGATTTAGGAAAAAGCTGGGCAGAATAAAAAATTTCAAGTCTAGGGTTTAATCATTTTTCACAATTTGGACTTGGGAGCTGGAGGATTGGCGATTTTTGAAGGGATTTTCACCTGGGCGATTTGGGTAAGTAATTCCTACTCGATTTTGACTAATTTCCACAAATCTATGCTTATATTCATCATTTAATTTTCGAATTTAAGGTGAAAATTTGGGAAAATTTTGGATAAAGTTTTTAGACCGAGTTTTTGAGTTTTTTCCGGAATTTGTAACTTTGACCCGATTCCGAGACGTGGGCCCGGGTGATTTTTTCCGGTGATTTCCATAATTTCGCGCTTTAGCTTCAAATTTGTTTATTTAACTCGTTTCTTGTAGTGATATTCACATTATGTAACTTATTTGAGTAAATTCGGGCTATTCGGAGTTTGGTACTCGTGGCAAGAACGTGATTCCGGGTTGACTTGAGCAGTCGAGGTAAGTGGATTTCCTAACTTTGTGTTGGGGACTTCCCCCTTAGGATATTTGATGTTAAATGTTTTGTGGGTGCCGTGTACGTGAGGTGACGAGTACGTACACGGGCCGTTATTTCATAAATCTCATTTTTTCCTTACTAAAACATATATTGTTTTTCTCTTCTATGAACTTGCTCCCATATGATAGATTGTTTAGTTTAGCTTAGGAAAAAATGCTTACGTGCTTATTTTCCTACTTGATTTTCTTGGCGCCATGCTTAGTTAAGCCCTTATTTGCCTTATTTGTGATTAGTATAAACTGTGTAAATTCGATGTTATTCTTGTCATTCATCATGCATATCATATTTAAATTGGGACTACAGACGTATCCCGGGAGATCCCCCTGTACTGCATATTTAAATTGGGACTACAGACGTATTCCGGGAGATCCCCCTGTACCATATTTACTTTGGGACTATGGACGTATTCCGGGAGATCCCCCTGTACTGCATATTTACTTTGGGACTGCGGACGTATTTCGGGATACCCCCCTATACTGCATATTTATTTTGGGACTACGGACGTATTCCGGGGGATCCCCTTGTACTGCATAATCATTTGGAACCGCAGGATGGTATCCCGGGAGATTTCACCTAATGATATATATTGTGTCTAGTCGAGGACTCTCTTTACTGTAGAACTAATATTGTTTTTCTTAAACTGTTTATTGTTTACATTACCTATCTTTGTACTATTTTAAATTGATTTATATAGAAATCCAATAGAGCCTTTACCTGACCTCGTCACTACTTGACTAGGGTTAGGCTTGACACTTACTGGGTACCAAATGTGGTGTACTCAGGCCCTTTTTTGCACATGTTTTTTCGTGTGCAGATCCAGGTACGAGCAATCAGCCTCGTGGTTAGTCATTGCTGCTGATTCCAGGAGACCACAAGGTATTTCTGTCGCGTCCGCAAAATCCTCCGAGTCCCCTTTCATTCTAGCTTGTAGAGATTTTCTTATGTACTTTCCAGTTTTTTTTTGTTAGAGCTACAATAGTGTTAGAAGCTTGTGACTGTCTATGAGATCCGTGTCTTGGGGGTTTATATTTTATATGAGTTTAGCGGCCAATACGTTATTTATATCATTGGCCTTATCTCCTTTATTTCTTGTGTTTTATTTCAGTTTTCCCCTTTATAGTAGGCCTACCTAGTCGTAGCGAGTAGGTGCCGTCACGACACCTGTGTAGGGTAAATAGGGTCGTGAAACTTCGTATGCGGATGGTGGAAGAAGATGGGGAATTCTGAATACAAACGCGTTAGATTCTTGCAACGGGTTATTGAAGTCTGCAGAAGGATTGCCTGTCACTGCCATGGTGCGGATGTTGTTCAAGCAGATGACGAAGAGGTTTGTTGAAATGGCTGCAGGTGCAACGTCATTGATGGAAAGGGGTGTTGAATTTATGCCACCGTTGATGAAGAGATTTCAGAAATACAGGCGGCGAGTACATTGGCATTCATTTTTGCAGTATGATCACGACATATGTGTTTTTGATGTTCGCACCGCTATCCATCAAAACCGGGGGAACAATGCCCATACCATAAATAAATATAAAAGGTTGTGCTCTTATGGGAAATGGTATATTTACCACATGCCATAATCACATGCCATAAGTTGCTTTCAACATGTTGGTGTAGGGCCAACCAACTACGTTGATAAACAATATAGTGTTGCTGCTTACTTAAACACCTAGAGTGGGCAGTTGCAGCCAGTGGGTGCTGAGCACTATTGGCCGCCGGAGCCATTTAAAATAGTGTGTAACAAGGACAATTGCTGTCGAATACAGGTGTATAAGAGAACGCGTATATCGAACAAAATGGATGTTAGGGATACCGTTTATGCGCGCAAATGTGGTATATGCTCGCAAACAGGACACGACCGTCGAAAATGTCCTTCGGCTGGTTTAGGTGGCGGTAGTAATCAAGCTTATGGTGGTGTTCTTCTAATGTGCCCAACTATCAATGAGTTTGTGTTGTAATAAGTAGTTGTTTTGTTTATGTTGGAAGATATATCAAAAAAAATTATGTTTTCATTGTTGTTAAATCTTATTGATATTTAACATTTTCCTGTTGAGTAAATTAATACATTTCTCCCTCCCGTTCATTTAATCAAAAATAGTATTCGATTAAAAAATGGAAAAATACATGAATATATTTGATAAATATAGTTCAAAAATAGTTGAGTTAAAGGTAGGTTTTTGATAAATATGGGGGAAAACCATAGCGCGGTTAAACGCTACGTTCTATGAATATATATAGCACGGTTAAATACCGCGTTATGTGTGGTGTCTTGTCGATCTGAAAAGCTGCCCGCCTAAGAAAAAATTATTTTGTATCCGACATAATCTTTTACACGCAAAGCATAGCGCGGTTAAATACTACGTTATGTGAATATATATAACGCGGTTAAATACTACGTTATGTGAATATATATAGCGCGATTAAATATTATCTTATGTGTGTTTCCTTTCCTATAAATAACGGGTGCATTCTAGTTATTTTATGTGCTTAGCAATAACCAATAGAAAAACTTTCCATAAAAGCAAGGTTTTTTTTACGCTTTAAAAAATGCATGATGAAGGAATGTTGCGATGATGGTGAAGGTAGACGCCGCTATTGGATGTGTGTGAACAAGTTTTATAGTGTTCCCGACAAAATTTTTTGTAATTTTGAGGTATGGATTGATGATCCTTGGAATCAAGAATGCTACAAATAATCTTTGCAGTTTCTTCATAATTTGGCCTTAAAACAGTGGGAATATGAAAGAGAATATAAACGAGAAATTGCGGAGTTGAAGGAGAAACTGAAAGAGACGGAATTGGAAAAAATTAAGCTGAAAGATAAATTTAATTGGTTGGGGCAGAAAATAATGGGCGGCAGTGACTAAACAATGACATGTATGTGTTGAGTGTACTACTTTATCTTTATGTTTCACGTGTCATGTATTTTCATTAGTTGTACTGAATTTAAATTTTGTTAATTTGTTATGTTTGTGTTTGTGTTGTAGTATTAAAATAAAGAAGGAACGGGGAAATAAAAACATAATGCGCATATTATTTAAACATAAAAGTTGTTTTTATTATTTACATAAAATAGAAAAAAAATAAATGCGTCCCACATCATGTGTACTTTAATGCAGCCGCTGGCCTGAGGCGCATCCCATCCCGCCCAGCTACGCTATCAAAATCATCCCCATCACGTCGCCTCTTTATAGCAGGATGCGCTGCAGCATGATCATCAGTGGTGCTGGCAGGATCGGTAGAAAGGGCCATCGGTCTCCTTCAGAAGAATAAGTCAGCTCAGTATAAGAAAGTACATATTAAGTCACAACAATTTAGATTGTCTTACCATGGTCTCGTCGGGCTCCTAAATATAATCATCCGTCACAGCAATGTCATCATCGCATGAAGGGGCCTCCGTGACGGGCGGGGATGAAGCCTTAATAAGGAAATTAATAATGTTATGGAAAATAAATGAGAAAAGTAAAAACAAATTTAAATTTAATACTAATAAAACCATACCTACGCCTGTGATGATGAGCCATAACTCATATGGCGCCCACTATCCAAATTTCAGGTCGGCCGATCTTTAGCAGCGGTCGATGGGCCTGGGAAGTACGAATCCCAATGCTCTCCGGTAAGTTCTGTGTCCGTGATCAATAATGGACCTGACAGGTCACCTGTGAAGTCCCTTGAGTGAGCTGCATCCCAAGACTGTATGACGGCATGCTGCTGGGATACTCGTGCGGCTCATGTAGGACACCCGGCAGATCAACATCAACATCATCAACAGGGGCCTCTACGCCCCCTTGCAGGGGACCACCTCCTCACCGCCCACCACGACCCCGTGCGGTACCCCTGCCTCGTGGGGAACCCCCACCTCGAGAGGAAGCCCTGCCTCGTAGGGAACCCCTGTTTCGTCGGGAACCCCCACCTCGTGCTACACCCTTGCCTCGATGGTACTGCTCTGGCACCATATAAGCAAGGTCATGTCCCAAGCGCTGGTCCTCTCGAGCTTTCTGCAAAGTGCGGGCAGCCATACCCGCAAGTTGCCGGACGTAATCGTGCAAAGCGGCCGCTCCCTCGCCAGCATGATGTTGCATTTGAAGTCCCATCTGGTAGACTGTATGTTGTCCAATAGCCTGAATAATGTATAAAATGTAAACTATAGATATTACACTGAGTTACAATTATATAAATAATAATAACTGAAAACATATCAAGGCCTCGTGCCACCCGGCATATAGAGCTGAATAGTCTCCGTCTGGATTTGTAGGGGGGGCAGAATCAGGTCGGCTCACTGGTCCCCAAGTATGTATTTGTGCCTCTAGCGATGCTACATATGCGTCGTCTACCTTAGAACGATCTTCCCGCTGATAATGTGTATCCTCTCATGTAGGCCCCCTCGGTATATACTGCGGATGGGAAAACTGTCGAAGTACCCGCTCTATGGCATGATAGACGGAAGTGCTCCAAATCAGTCGGCCGGCTGAGCAATAATCGGGCAGGCCACCTATCAAGTCGTCATTGTACGACGTCCAGAAGAACTATCAAATAACAACAGAAAACGTGAGTATGCGCAACACATGTGAAGCCATACCAAGTAAGTTTAGGTACACATTTACCTGTGCGTCCTCCAGCATATCCAACAAGTCCCTGCAAATGGGGAGATTATGCCGAGCATCGTAATCTCGTACATATACAGGCTAGAGAACCCACCTCCTAGCTAGGGGAAGAAATGGAGGTGGTTCATCCAGAAGTAATGGCGGTAGAGGTGGCTGCAACTGCAGGAACCGCTCTCAGGCTCAAACCTAACATACAAAGTTGATGTAGAGTTTAAGATAAATTTTGACTAGATATAATTGAAAGGAATGAACAGAGGTATTCGAATATGTTGTCACCTATAAACGCGGCAAAAATCCACATACGTCATGTTGGGTGCCTATGCTCGCCCGGCACAGATGCCTGTACATGTAGGCCAGAACAGCAGCACCCCAGCTGTACTAGGGTAAATCATCTAGAAGTTGAAGATGATGAAGATATCGCAAGCTGAGTAGGTTCCACGAAGTGTTCGAGAACAAGACCCCACCAAACAGAATGTGCAGCAGCAACCTCGTATATCGGTGAATATGTAGATCATCTCTCTCGCCGGTGATGTCGGGGTGCAATATCTGCAAATGTTTTCTAATAGTTTTCAAACTCACGTGACTGGCCCCTGAGTCTGTAGTGTCATATTGTGGCCTGAAGCCAGTGAACTGCACTAGCATGTCCAAATACTGGCCACACGTCATCTCTCTCATGCGCTAAGGCAATACAACGGGCAGTCCATAAATGGGTAGCCCATATAAAACATCCACGTCCTTCAGCGTGATGGTGGCCTCGCCAATGGGCAGGTGGAAAGTGTGCGTCTCCGGTCGCCACCGCTCTATCAGGGTCATGATCAAAGACTAGTTGAGTTGCAGTCGCCCGATCTCAAATATCCTGTAAAAGCCCGTATCCTGCAGGCGCTGGACTACACGGGGATGGAGAACTCTATCCTTCATAAAACCTCACAAGTCATCCACTCTCCTAGCGTGAAGATCCTGGGCCAGTAGTTATCCCTCCCATACATAGGCGGACCTATGATCGCCCTGTAACACTAATAACTCATCGGAGACAGGTCCGGGATGCATAGGTGGCACGTCCCTGTTGTCTACTGTAAATTAAACAATATTAATTGTATGTTTGATCTGTAAATAGATAATTATTTTTATCATATTTAATTTGATAGAGTATATATCTATGGGTTCCAAGCTCGATATTTGAGGCGTAGAAGCACCAAGCTATCCTGAATTCTTATGTGTGTCTATTTCAATTTTTTTATAATTTTGTGTATTTTTTATAATTTAAATAATTTATTTTTAATTATTCAATTAGACATAGTATATACCTATGGGTTTCAGGCTCGATATTTGAGGTCAACAGCACCAAGCTATCCTGAATTCTTATGTGTGTCAATTTCAATATTTTTATAATTTTATGTATTTGTTTTATAAATTTAATAATTAATTTTAAAATAATTAATTTTTAAGTATTTAATTGGACAGAGTATATACCTATGGGTTCCAAGCTCGATATTTGAGGCCCATTAGCACCAAGCTATCCTGAATTCTTATGTGTATCAATTTCAATATTTTCATAATTGTGTGTGTTTGTTTTATAAATTAAATAATTATTTTTTATAAATTTTAATTGGACAGAGTATATACCTATGGGTTCCAGGCTAAATATAAGAGGCCCAGTAGCACCGAGCTATCCTGAATTCTTATGTGTGTCAATTTTAATATTTTCATAATTTTGTATGTTTCTTTTATAAATTAAACAATTATTTTTTGTAAATTGGACAGATTTTGTGTTTGATATATCAATATAAGATATACTTAAACTACATGGATTATACGCTAAAATTCTCTACATTTTACTATGCTAAAAGGCTCTACATTTTACTATGCTAAAAGGGCACTAGTCTTTAAGTAAATAAATAATCTAAACTAGATAAAAACAACAATTACATTTTAATAACATAACATTCAAGAAAATACATATAAAACAGTAAAAGAAATTTATTAACATTTTATTAACAAAAAAAAGGATTTCTCAATTTTTAAATCTAATATCTTAGTCCGGATAGAAATAACATACTAGTTTAATCGCAAACAAAATACAAAACAACATTGAAACACATTCAAGAAAATTGATATCCATTATTATACGAGTTTCGACATAAAAAAAATCGGAATACCTCGATTTATATTTTTCGGAAAGTTGATGAGTTGAAATTTTGAGTCCAAAACGATGCAACCACAACAATAGAATGCTTTGCTAGGATGTGGGACCTACATTCTTATATTTTTGTATGACGGGTGGGGTCCATCATATTTTTTAAAGATAAAATTTGGGGGGGTGGGGGAGGGGAGAGAGACTGTTTCTGTTAAAGTTACATAGCGCAATATATAACTGCACTATGCATATACAACGCGGTTATATAGAGTGCTATACATATCTGTCATATCAACATAGCGCGATTTATACATGCGTTATACATATATAACACACTTTTAAACGGCGCTATACCTTAACGGCTAAAACATCGTTAAAGTATAGCTCGGTTTAAAACCATTTTATATATAGAGTGGTCACTCTTTTTTTACACACATTTATGTCGCACTTGTCCAAAAAGACCACTTTTAGGTTTCGGACTCCTCCGTTATGTCCCTTGAACAGACTTGTGTAACGACCCGGCCAGTTGTTCCGTGAAATTAGCCCTGTTTCTGCTGTTTCTACTTTATCGTATGCTGCTTAGCCTACGTATATTGAGTTGGTTCGGTTGGTTCGGGTTCGTAGTGGTCGTGGTGAGAATAGAGGTACTTAGTCTCTTAAATTAGCTTAATAGTTGAAAAAGTCAACTGGGAGTTGATTTATTGGTAAACGACCTCGGAATGTGGATTTAATGGCTCGGATATCTTCGTTAGGTGATTTGGGACTTAGGAGTATGTTCGGAATGAAGTTCTGATGTCCGGTGAAGAATTAGGCTTGAATTGGCGAAAGTTAGCTTTTGGCAATTTTCGGTCGGCAGGGGAAAATAGGCTATTGGGTCGGAATGGAATTTCGACAGTTGGAGCAGGTTTTTAATGTCATTTTGTATGTGTGAAAATTCTTAGGTCAATCGGATGTGTTTTGGTTGGCTTCGGCATCATCGGCGAAATTTAGAAGTTTCAAAGTTCATAGACTTGAATTTGATGTGATTTTTTGTGTTTTTGCGTTGTTTTTGCTGTTTCAAAGGCTCGAATAAGTTTGAATGATGTTATGGGGTGTGTTGGTAGGTTTGGTTGGGGTCCCGAGGGCCTCGGGTGTGTTCCGGGTGGTTAACAGAGTCTGTTTGGCCTTAAAAGGACTGATGTTGCTGCTGTATTTTCTTGGTTCTGGTTTCCTTATATGCGATCGCAATGGTGGGGCTGCGATCGCATAGGTTTTTTGGGGAGGCATTAGAAATTGTTATATGCAATCGAATTTAATGGTCCGCGATAGCATAGTGGGAGAAGGCAGAGCTGTGCGGTCGCGTGAGGCTTGTTGCGATCGCACAGTGTGGGCGCGTGTGGCGGAGGGATGTTTGGTTACTCTATGCGAACGCGATTGGGTGGACGCGATCGAAAATAGGGAGGAGATTCATTGTTTCGCGAACGCATCCCTAGTGACGCGAACGCATAGTGTAGTTGCAAAAGCTGGGTAGTGTTTTAATAGCCCAAAACCACGACCCTTCTTAAATTTTCCACCATTTGTGAACGGGATTGAAGCTTTTGAGAGAGATACTTGAGGAAACAAAAGGGGAATAACTTGGAGGTAATATTCTTGACTTCATAACTGGTTCATATGTGATTAAAGGTCTAATTAGTGGTGAAAAATTAGGGAAAAATCAGTGCAAAATTGGTAACTAGGGCTTGAGATTAAGAGACCTTAAAATGGGTATTTGATGGATCAATTGAACTCTGATTTCAGTGTTCTTGATATGCATGGACTCGTGGGAGGATGGGGATCATTTTGGCATAAATTTTATCAAGTTCCTAGACGTGGGCCTGAGGGTCGGGGTTGGCCAATTTTGGGAATTGTGACTAATTTTTATAGTTCTCGATTGGGGTTCATCTCCCTAGCATATTTTGATGTTATTGATCTGATTTGTGTTAGACTAGGAGAATTTGGGAGTCGATTCAAGGGCCAAGAGCGCCGCAGAGTAGTTTTTGGGCTATTTTGAGGTAAGTAATGATTGTAACTCTAAACCTGAGGGTATGAAACCCCGGTATTTTATATTGTTTTGGTAAATGAGGTGACGCACATGCTAGGTGACAAGCGTGTGGGCGTGCACCGATAGGGATTGTGACTTGGTTTGTCCCGTAGCGAATTTTAAGCCACGTATTCGATTTGAAGCCTTACGATATCCTGTATTTTAGAAATTTATACTTGTTTATGGGCTGTGAGCCATGTTTTGGGCCTTGTGTCGACCTGTTTAGACCCTCGGAGGTACTTTTACACTATTCTCACACTATCATGATAGAACAATTGTGATCTCAGTCATGTTTTCTATTTGTTGTTATTTTCACTGTTATCACACAGTTTTGAAACTCTGAGAGGTATTTTGGGTTGAGTCTCGTGAGTTGAGATGAATTGCCCGAGTGGCTTGTGAGGATGACTAAGTGAGGCCGAGAGCCGAGCATATGCGGATAGTTATGGATCGGGTTGCACGCTGCAGCAGTATATATTACGTATGGATCGGGCTGCACGCCGCAGCAATATATATTCTATATGGATCGGGATGTATGCCGCAACAATATATGTTATATATGGATCGGGCTGCATGTCGCAGCAATATACATATTGGATCAGGCTGCACACCGCAACAAATATAGCACTTGGGCTGTAAGAGCCCCTCCGGAGTCTGTACAACCCCAGTGGGCATAGTCGACTATTATATGGATCGGGCTGCACGCTGCAGCGTATGTTATATGGATAGGGCTGCACGTCGTAGCGTATGTTATATGGATCGGGTTGCACGTCGCAGCAGTATATATACATATATATACATATATGTATGGGATCGAGCTACCCGTCGCAGCAGTTGTGTGTATTAATGGTACTTGTTGAGTACGAGTGTTTAGTGTGAGCATGAGATTCTGATAATGGAGTCACGAATGATTGAGAGGCTTGCCCAAGACGCTTATTTGTGAGTGATACTGTGCTCAAGGGGCTTATATTTTATGAAACTATTGTTTTCACTTTTATTTACACTAAGCCTCTGATGATAATGTTGGACAAATGTTTTTATACGGGATTTTAAATGGAAAGTGGAGTTTTATGAAATATTCGGAATGTAGATTTCTAACTTGATTTACTTGTTTCCACTGTTACTTATTATATGGACTTAAATGATTTATAAATCCTTGTCACTACACTCAAGTTTTTAGTTACATTGATTACTTACTGAGTTGGCGTACTCACGTTACTCCGTGCACCTCTGTGTGCAGATCCAAGTACCGGACCATCTCACAAGTTGATTTTCGGACGTGCTTGGAGTTTTTTCGAGGATCGAGGTAGCTGCTCAGTGTCCCCAGCTCACCTCTTCTCCTTTCCTCAGTTCGTAGTTTTTGTCCTTTGTACTTCAGGCTTTTGTAGTAGCAAGTCACCTTATTGTACATTGTATTTATAGACATAGATTCTCATGATAGTTGGCTCCAGGTTTTGGGGTAGTGTATAAAGTGTTTATCACATTTTGTTGTTTTAGATCTGCTAGTTTTGGAAAATTATGAAACATTATGATAGTCTGTAATGGTTGGCTAGCCTAGTTCCATGATAGGCGACATCACAACCGACTTAGGATTTGGGGTCGTGACAACTGGAGAACAATAGACCGCCCCTTTAGAGAAAAAGGATCTGATCTTTCTCTTGACTTCATTGCCGGAAAACCAATGCTGGTAACGCCTCTTATCACTGCCATCTCTCACCCATCTCCCTCACTTTTGAATAAAAGACACACGAACTCACGGACATAAATGGAGAGAGTCCTGGGAGTTTGAAAAATAAAGAAACATAATACATATCATAAAGGATAGAAAAAAAAATTAATTGAAAAAAAATGAAACGCAAGAGGTCTGAGTTCCGAAAAGTTTTGGTTTAATTCGAGTTTTCTGGCGAGTTCTGAGTTCATCAAAGGTCGTAGTCCGAGGTTTCCGGGCAGATTCGCGGTTCCGTCGAGGTTCGAGTGTCATCCGATGAGGTTCCGCTTCATCGAGGTCCTGTACTGCATTCTTATTTGCTATTGGATTCACTATTGTAAAGCTAAAAAATCAAATTCTTCCTAAGGTCCATCTCTATTCTTATTATAGTTACAAGTCATAATTTTGGTTGGTTTCTATAAATGATTACTTTTTGTATTGCATGTTCGATTGAATTAAAGTAATACAATGTTTCTTATCCTCTTAATTTGTTGTATAAGGCTAAAATCGAAGAGCCCGATTTTATGGTCATTACAGCGCTTCAGAGCCCGTCTTCAGAAGGCTCGAAGCAGTTTGAGTTTTTAAATCGAGGAGTCATGTCGAGGACTCTCCATGCTTGGCCATCATGGAAAAGCGGGAAATTACCAAAAGGCATGTGGTTAAAGCTGACCAAGTACGCAAAATAATACAAGCCCGTACTGTGGCATTAAATAGTTGTACCAGCCATCTATCTTTGTACTAATTGCACATGTACTATGTTGGGTTTACCCCTCTTATATAAAGGGGACCCTTGTCATTTTGTAAAGGACGGGATATTCAATACAAGAACAAGAACATTCTCTTCTCTCTTAACGCTAAACATTCTTTACAATTGTTCTATAGATTTATTACCTTTCATTTATTTTGTCCATTCAGCGTTCTTCATTCATTAATTGTTATTGATCATAAAGAGGCCGTCTTCGATGGCTTCAATACTATTTTATCCTCTTCGACCGCCCTCTGTGAAACTCTCGAGTTCGACCTCGACCTCGAGGCCAATTTCGACCAAGCTCGAGACCTTGTCTCTCACCTGTTCGGTTTGCACAATCTCATTATCCTGTGCTCTTATCTCATTTTCTTACCTATCACTTAGCAACTATTGTTTAAACAACTGGTATAAAAATAGATCACATAAATTTTAGAACTACAAAATCAAATATATTTGTAATTACCGTTTTCAAGATTATTTTAGTGCTGGTTTTCTAAAAACACAAGTTATCCTTTACACTTTTTCTTGTCCAAGAATGTTCAATTTCAGGTCAGAAAATGTGTAACTCAGTGAACGCGCATGAAAACAACGGTCTTGAGGATCATGGAGAGAACGGTGCAGCTGTTTCAGGTGCCGGTGTACCACCGCAAAACCCTAAGAGGGCACCAGTGCAAATCCCCATCGATGAAGGATCACACAACGCTCAACATGTCAATGTAAGCTCTCATACAGACGGGAGTGCGCGCGAAGGAGACCAGCATGAAGCATAGAGAGCCCTTGCTCAAAATGAAAGGGAGGTTAGCTTTCACGTCATTTTTGAGTTGTTGCAAGCACAAAAGGTGGCTATTGCTCAGCTACAAAGCCATCAGAGAACCCCAAGCACAACACAACCAGAAATGGCTCTTCGAGTTGAACAAGCGCCACAAAGGTCAAGCAATAATGGGTCAGTAGCCGACCCTACTATTATGAAGATGCTCGAGGACCTCACAAAGAGGATTGAATCAGTCGAAAATAAGATAGATGCCAAGGACAAAAAGGTGGAAACCTATAACTCGAGGGTTGATCGGATCTCAGGTGCACCCCCGATTCTGAAGGGTGTAGATTAAAAAAAGTTCATGCAAAAGCCATTTCCATGAAGTGCGGCTCCGAAGCCCATCCCGAAGAAATTCAGAATGCCCGATCTCCCGAAGTACAACGGGACCTCGGACCCCAATGAGTAGATTACTATTTACACTTGTGCTGTGAAAGGCAACGACCTAAGAGATGACGTGATTGAATCTATCTTTTGAAAAAATTTTGAGAAACACTCTTGAAAAGGGCCATGATGTGGTATCATAACCTTGCCCCGAACTCGATTGATTCGTGTGCCATGATGGCAGACTCTTTTGTGAAGACACATGCTGGCATCATCAAAGTCGCTACGAGGAAGTCTGACGACTTCAAAATCATACAAAGAGAGAATGAGATGTTAAGGGAGTTCATATCCTGCTTCTAGGTGGAACAGATGGAATTACCTCAGGTCTCTGACGATTGGGCAATACAAGCCTGCGCTCAGGTCTTGAACGAACGAAGCTCGATAGCTTCAAAGTAGTTGAAGCAAAACTTAATTGAGTATCTTGTCGTTGTTTGGGCGGATGTACACACCAGGTATCAATCGAAGATCAGAGTCGAGAAAAACAAATTGAAAGCCCCCTCAAGCTCGGTGTATCCCAACATGCTTTTAACAAAGGAATCGAGGCTTCCAGAAAGAGAGCCAAGGTTAAGCAAAGAAAGGTATCAACCGTATATAGAAATTAGAGAAATACCCCGAGGCGTAACATACCTCGAAGTGACCAAAGGATAGATCGAGGCCAATATCCTCGGGGACTCTTGAACAAAGCAGGTTTCGACAGGCACACAGGGCCGGTAGAGGCACCCCGGCTATCTGAGTACAACTTCAACATCGATGTTTCAGACATCGTATCGTCCATAAGTAAAATCAGGGACACCAAGTGGCCAAAACATGTGCTATCAAATCCTTCACAGTGAAACCCAACTTGATACGTGAATATAACGGTACCCATGGTCACAGGACCGAGGATTGCAGGCAGTTGCGAGAAGAGGTGGCCCGACTTATTAGCAAAGGGCACCTTCGATAGTTCCTCAGCGATCGAGCTAAAAACCAATTTCGGGAAAGAGAGGCGAATAGGAAAAATGGAATAGAAGATCAACAACACGTCATCCACATGATTATTGGAGGAGTCGACGTCCCTCAGGGACCCGTTTTCAAGTGAACAAAAGAATCCATTACTAGGGAAAACGAACTCGGAGCTACGTACTCGATGCTCTTTGATTCAACGATGAGGACATCGAGACTTTGTCTCAACCTCATAATGACGCAGTGGTAATTTCTTTTATTTTAAATAAATTTCAAGTTAAACGTGTGCTCGTGGATCCAGGTAGCTCGGCCAATATAATTAGGTCGAGGGTGGTAGAGAAACTCGGATTGCTCGACCAGATCGTGCCTGCCTCCCGTTTCTTCAAGGGATTCTACATGGCGAGCGAGACAACGAAAGGGGAAATCATCGTCCCGGTCAGCGTGGCCGGTACAATTAAAAATACCAAGTTTCATGACATCAAAGGTGACATGAGATACAACGTATTTCTTGGAAGGCCATGGACTCACAAAATGAGGGAGATGCCGTCAACCCTTCATCAAATGATGAAGTTTCCTACGAAGGATGGAGTAAAAACGGTGTACGGAGATCATCACGCATCAAAAGAAATGTTCGCAGTGCACGATGTAGCACCGGCATCAACGCCTTCTACATCGAAGGAGCCAAAGAACAAGGAAACAACCGAGTAGTAATCACAAACCACATTCTCGGATGAACGAATAAAGAATCGTGTCGCATCCTCGGAATGAGTGACTGATGCATATCGAGGCATGAATGCCACTGAAGTTAAGGTACAACCCTCTCCCTCTTTTCCTTCACATTTTACACTAACCTATGTGCAGGTGTTCGATTGAAAGGAATCAAAGCACCTTCCAGCTCGAAGTCCTTAGGTTTTAAAGCATGCGTTGTGCTCTTTTTCCCTCATGTCAAATATCCCAAATGGGTTTTACCGATGAGGTGTTTAACGAGGCAACATCCATATGATACCCAAGGAGAACTCACCATGTATTCAAAGATTCTCTTCAATCAACCTCGAACACTGAGGGGAATCCCTCCCCCGGCAGATCACCTCCTCGAAGAAACTAAAATATGCCAAAGAGGGTCTCGACAGGAGAATAATGTATAGGACCAAATGGTCGAATGAACCGTGTACATATAAAATAATCGAACCCTACATGGTGAGAAAAAGTATACATGTACTAAGTAATCGGAGCAGAATCTTTTATCATCAAAACACTTCGCGCGTCAAAGAAGTTTTCTATTTTTACAAGAAACGGCCCTAGGGCCAGAAATTTCCCAAACACTCAGGGACTGACACCAATAACCCGAGGCCGTAAGACCTCAGGGCAGAAAACTTTGAGATCATAAGCCCTCCATGAGGCACCAGTATAAGCCCTTCGTGAGGTAATATCGCATCTGTAAAGCCTTAAAGAAGGTATAACCCCCACTCAGGGACTATCCTCGATAGTCACCCCATCGAGTCATCAAAAACTCTAAGCCATAAGACCTCAGGGCCGACAACTTCGAGCTTATAAGCCCTCCATGAGGCAACATCAGCAGTATAAGTCGTCTATGACGCAGTATCAACAACATAATTCCTCCACGAGGTAATATCAACACTATAAGCCCTCAACGAGGCAATATCAACAATCTAAGCCCTCCATGAGGCACTGATGTAAGCCATCCATGAGGAAAAAACACCGATGTAATCCCTCAATTAGGCAATATCAACAACATAATCCCTCCATGAGGAACTGTCCTCAACAGTTGGCTCATTAAGCTATCTAAATCAAAGTCATAAGACCTCAGGGCTGGCAACTTCAACCTCATAAGCCCTCCATGAGGCACCAATGTAAGCCCTCCATTAGGCAATATCAAAACTATAAGACCTCAAGCAAGGCATGTACAAACTTGTAAGACCTTAAAAAGGCATAATCCCGATATCAAATTTAAGGCTATATATCGAACTTGTAAGACCCCTAAAAAGGCATACCCTCGATATAGACGCCAAGGCTATCTCACTCGGGGATTAAAAGGCTAGGAGCAAATACAGTGACCACCGTGATAAGGCTATGGCCAAACTAACGCGACTCGGAGAGGTCCGACTGTCACCATGAAATCCCAGGCCTCCAATTACTTTGAAAAAACCTAAAAAAGAACCGGTTAAAGGTCGTACCGACCTAACGCGTAAGAGCCCAAATTTCCAGTTACATTAAAGGTCGTACCGGCCTAACGCGTAAAAACCCAAGTCGCCAGCTACATTAAAGGTCGTACGGACCTAACGTGTAAGAGCCCGAGTCGCCTGCTACATTAAAAGTCGTACCGACCCAATACGTAAGAGCCTAAGCGCCACCCTAAAGATCCTTAGGGACGATTTAAAAACCTAAGGGACGATGAGCTCGAACCGAAACCCGACTCGAAGACTGAGCCCTAAACGGTTAACTAAAGCGCCTCAGGGCCAAACGCGTAAGAGCCCATGTTTCCAGCTACATTAAAGGTCGTACTGACCAAATGCATAAGAGACAAGTCGCCAACTACATCAAAGGTCGTACCCACCCAATGCGTAAGAGCCCACGGACCAGCCTAAAAAAGCATCAAGGCCAATTTATAACCCCAAGGGTTTCATTTAGAAGTCCAATTCATCGGGCTAATTATTGACAAACAAATTAGAAATACCAAAGAAATTTTTATATCTGTGTGTTACAAATATACATTTACAGTGCTCCCATAGGAGTTCTATACAAAGGACGGGAAAGAAAAACCTAATCCACTCTCTGGACCAGATCCTTCGATGGCCCCTCGGACTAGCTCCCACGGCGGCCTTCAAATATCAGCATCGACTCAAGAGAAAAGGAAAAAACTTGGCGTCGATCTCATCCGCCTTGGCCTGCTTTTTCTCTTCCGAGAGGTCAAATCCCCTAGCATGAATCTCTTCGAGGGTCTCCATCGGAGACCTACATTGGGCATACTCATTGCCCCTCCTCTCTCTGTTAGGTTCCCTCAGCTCGGCCCGAGCATCAACAACATCTTTCAAATAAATGGCCACCTTCTTATCGGCCTTTTCTCGAACTTCTTTAGCTTCAGCCCGGGCGTCCACAACCTCGGCCTTCATATTCAAAAGATCAGTCTCGATCTTGGCAATCCTGCTCGTCTGAATCGAGATACTTTCTCGAGCATTATGAAGTTGTACCTCGAGGACAGAGGCCTTTTTTCACCATTTTTGCACAATTTGACTTGATTTCCTTTGTTTCTTCTCCAAATCATATGATACCTGAAATATGCCAATAGACCTCAGAAAATGTCCTAGTTTCTCAACAAAATTATACAAAAAACCATGAATTAAGAGGAGATAAGTTGGTAAAATACCAACTTATCAAAACCCCAAACTTAAACTATTGCTTGTCCTCATGCAATTCAAAAACTAAGAACATCCTTTAATAAAATCATCACTTAAGCTCAATGGCAAACCAAATATCATTTCAAGTCAAGAAGGGTCAATTCATGCACAATCCAACTTTTCACACATTCTATTTCAATTCAATTTCTCAAACACCACACTAACCAAAGTAGCAACCAAGTCATGACACTAAAGATTCAAAATTTGCCTCTCTATCACAATTGTCCTCCCTCGCACATTCCTCCCAATTGAAAATTGGATTAAATTCACAGCTCGAGTCGCATGTGCCCTCACACTTTAAGAGAGAATCCCAAACTAATAAATTTCAATTCAAAACATAAATGTGATGTCAAATGAAAATACTCAACTATCTCTCTCACAAAGATATTCAAACGCACACAAGTAGTACCATATGCTTGCCCTTCATGTATTTCTTCACTAATGTAGACATACATGGTTCAAAATAAATTAGGACTTAAAGGGTTGTAGTTTAGGCTTTTGGTTAAGGTAGGGCATAATTTGGTAAGAGTGACTCAACTCCCTAAGCACTACACTTTTTCAACAATCAAAGTCCACTTCCTTCAAGACCGTTTCCACCCTTTCTTCTCTTTTCTCTTTTTCTTTTAATATCACATAATCTTCCATTTATTCCTACTTCCTTAATTTTTTTAATTCATATTTTATGACACTTTTCACTTTTTGAGAAATCTCCACATCACAACTTTTTCAACCTCCACCCCCAAACTTAGGATTTAAGCCTATATTCATGCTTTAAATTACTTAGGGAGGTATGGTTCCACAAGATAATCAATAAGATGATAGCCTGTAACATTGTTGCCAAAGAAAAAGTTAAAAGGCTCAAAAGGGTTGACTAGGGAAAATATTCACGGGTAGGAAATATAGGCACAATAATGGTCCAAGGAAGGCCTAATATCATTTTTCAAACCAAGTTAGTCTAGGATTTCGCCTTGAAGCACATTGCGGGAGAGTTGTAGGCTAATAATTATGCAAAAGTACTTCAATTAAATCTCACCACACATGGCACATGAAAACTCAAGTGGAATACAAATCCAAAATTTAATTGAAACCAATGAATCTCAAGGAAGTCACATGTATCCTAAGAAGCTTTTTGGTGAATCAAAGAGCCAAAATTGGAATCTAAAAGTTACAACAAGGAACACTACACTACTTCACTTATTATTATTATTTTTTATTTTTTTAAATCAAAAACATCATATGCATATGTTTAAATTATATTTGTACCAAACAAGTCACATGTTGGCTTATGGACACAAGATTACACCCCAAAATTACTTTCTAAAAAGAGAAAAACTAAACAGACTAATCCCTTAAGAAAGTTGTCACGCCATCCATCATAGGAAAAAGTCACCCGGTTCAACACAAATAAATTCCTTGGAAAAGAACCGCGGTAGAAAGAAAACCAAGGAGTTTCAGTAATACTACTATATAAACAAAAATAAAAACCAAAATAAACACAAATAAAAACAAGAACACTAGAAACCAACAAGAGAAAATGTTAATTTAACAAAAATATTACTAATAAACTAAAAATGTCAACCAATCCACACAAGTTCACAAATATATATATGTATATATATATCTCATGATCCACATAATGATTTACAAACATAGATCAAATATGAGCCACCCCAACCTAAAGTGTTGCATTGTCCCCAATGCAACTAATCAAAACAAGATAAAATGAAGGAGGTGCTCCTTGAAACTGCATCACTCGGAGCTGGACGTGGTGGAAAATCTGAGCTCAAAATCCTCATCATCATCATCCTTAGAATCCCGTGAGCCACAGAGTGAACCCAGCTTGTGCATCATCCTTGACAGAAATATCCTTTTCTTCTTCTCATGTTCCTTGATCTTCATCTGTCGCCTTTCAACCTTTCCTTGTCTCCGGCTCATGTCTTCTAATCTATTCTTGATTGATTTTTTCTCCAGCACTACATCATCCAAAGTCGGTGGCTTCTTACCAGACCCAGTCGAAGTGCCCGCACCAGATGGACAAGAGGAAAGGCCCGCGACAAGTTGTCGAATGTGAGCATCTATGCCATAGATCTTATGGGAAATGTGGCGCATAGTGGGGGGCAATAAGGAAGTGGAGTAATGGTGCCATGTGATCCTGCTGTAGCTGTGGAGGCACCATCTGATCCCTCAGCAGTCTCATCAAACTGCCGAAATAGCACATAAATTCTACGAGCATGCTCTTCCTGACTACGAGAATAAACCGGGATGTCATCAATGAATACAATGACGAACGAATCAAGGTAAGGCTGAAACACGATGTTAATCAATTGCATGAACGCAACTGGGGTATTGATCAGACCAAATGACATAACCAAGAATTCATAATGACCATATCTGGTCCTGAAAGCAGTCTTCGGAATGTCAGAATCCCAAATCTTCAATTGATGATAACCGGAACGCAAGTCAATCATGGAAAACACTCTAGCTCCCCGAAGCTTGTCAAACAAATCATCATACGAGGCAAGGGATATCGGTACTTCACCGTAACTCTGTTCAGCTGCCGATAATCAATACACATACGCATGGACCCATCCTTCTTCTTCACGAACAACACCGGTGCACTCCAAGTTGACACAATAGGCCGAATGAACCCCTTATCTAGGAGTTCATGATGCTGCTCCTTCAATTCATTTAGCTCCGCTGGTGCTATATGATAAGGTGGAATAGAAATAGGCTGGGTTCCTGACACCAAGTCAATACCAAAATCAATATCCCTGTCAGGTGGCATGCCTGGAAGGTTTCCAGGAAACACGTCCAGAAAGTCACGGACCACTAGAATCGAATAAATAGCGGGAGTCTCACAACTGACATCCCTCACAAAGGCCAGATAAGATGAACACCCTTTCTCAACCATACATTGAGCCTTCAAGTAGGAAATCACCCTGCTAGGCATATACTCTAAAGAACATCTCCACTCACCCTCAGACACCCTAGCATAGGCAAGGTCATGGTCTTAGCGTGACAATCAAGAACAACATGACACGGAGATAACCAATCCATGCCCAATATCACATCAAAATCGACCATGCTGAGTAACAGTAGGTCCACTCGGGTCTCCAGACCCCCAATAGAAACCATGCATGACCGACACACACGGTCCACAATAACAGTATCGCCCACCGAAGTCGACACATGAATAGAGGTGACTAGAGACTCACGGGCATATCCAAAAAATGGGAAAAATATGAAGAAACATAGGAATATGTAGAACTAGGATCAAATAAAGCCAAGGCATTTCAGCAACAGACTAAGACAATAACTGCGATCATGGCATCTGAGGCCATAGCACCTGGCATGGCTGGAAATGCATACATGCGAGCCTGACCTCCCCTGCTCGACCTCCAATTCTAGGGCGGCCTCTGGCTGACTGACTACCGCCCCTGGCTGGTGGTGAAGTAACTGGAGCTGACGTCGAGGGCTGGCCCCTCTGATGAGAATAACCACCGGGACGACGGGGACACTACCTTCACATGTGCACGAACTCTCCACACTAAAACAACTCCCTGGAGTTTGTGTCGGGGACTGATAGAAACCCGTGGCACCTGAACGGCCATTGGAAAACTCATGCATAGGAGAACTGTGAACTGGTGGTGCTCGAGCTGCACTCTGAGCTGGGAGGCCATCAAATGAAGTACGGCCTGATTGACAACCACGAGGACCATGCCCCGAAGATGCACCACTATACGTTGGGCGGGCTGACTGAGGAAGCCTGAATGAACGGCCCCTGCCCTGCTGAAACTGCCCCCTGAAAAGAGCACCACTAGAACTGCCCGAACAACGAGGCCTCTTGGCCTCCCTCTCCTCCCACTCCTGGCAGCGAACCGAGTCAATATCTCAGGCTATCTCAACAGTCGGCTTGAATGAAGCACATGATACTCTCTCCCGAGTCATAAATAGTCGGAGCTGATAAGTAAGACCATCTACAAACCTGCTCACCCTCTGCCTATCAGTAGGGACAATCTTAGAACCATGCCTAACCAACTCGGAAAACCTCATCTCGTACTGAGTAACTGATAACTCTCCCTGGCGCAGCTGCTCAAACTATAACAAATGAGACCCCACTTGTCTCCAAAATACTCGCAGTACGTAGTATCCTCTGGCACTTATCTAGAAAGCCCTAGGCATCCGCGCCCTCTATAATACTGAAAGTCGGAGGCTGAAGTATGCTGAACCTCTCCAACCTGCGCTGCTCATCCTCAAGCATAGCAGGGACCACATAATCCTGGACCGGAGCAACTAGCTGAGCTGGGGCTGCTCCCGGTGCATGAATACCCCGTACAGCCTGCTCAGGTGCCCGGCAGCTGAAGTCTGATTGCCTCCCCTTGCATGAGTTGTGGTGGCAGTAGAAGACATGGAGACTGCTTGAGCCAAACTGGTGCACATTATCAATATCTGATACAGGGCCTCTTGAAGACCCGGAATAACAATAGGCACTATCGGTGCCCGAGCCTGTCCCGCTGGAGCCTGCTCGGCAAGTGCCTGATCCTGAACGATAGGGGGATCCTGTGGTACTGTCCCGGCTGCTGCGCGGGCTGGCCCCTACCTCTACCATGACCTCGACCATGGCCTCGACCTCTCGCTGGTCTAGCTGGTATCTGGTCACTCTGATCGGTATTGCGTGTTCTCACCATCTGTGAGAGAATGAAACAATGTAAGTTTAGATTTCAAGAATCAATAGATTAGCATGAAAGAGTTCAAGAAAGATAGAAATGTTTCCTGAGAGTTCGGCAGCCTCTCGAAGATAAGTACAGATGTCTCCATACCGATCCTCAAGACTCAAAAAAACCTGCTCGTGACCGTCGAATCCTATGTAACCTAGGCTCTGATACCAAACTGTCACGACCCCAAATCCTAAATAGGCCGTCATGGTGCCTATCGTGGAACTTGGCTAGCCAATAATCACATGTTTATAGTGTCTTTAAAAATCCCAACTAATTTCAAGCGTTTCATAAAATATACGGAATTTACTAAATACATTAGGCCAATAAACAGTTCAACCAACCCGGAAACCTGTAGCCAACATGTCATGAGCATCTAAGAGAGATAAGCCAAAAAGGTATACTATAATAATACAAAACCTCCGATTAAATATCTAGATACAACAAGAAGAGAAAACAGAGATGTTGCGGACGCTGAACAGCTACCTCTATGTCCCGCACTCCGGCTCCGCACGGAATAGATAGCTAATGCACGGTATCTGCACCTGAATCTGCACACAGAGGTGTAGGGAGTAATGTGAGTACGCCAACTCAGTAGTAATGAAAATAAATCAAGTATAAGCGGTAAGAAAGACATAAAACAAATATCATCAATTCACCATATGCACAGCCTTTCTTTCCAACAGTATATATATAGATATATGAAATCATCATGCCTTAAAACCAACTTCAGAAAAATCCTTTGAAAAATGTATATTTTCAACAATTTCAAACCGAAAGATTTAGTATGAAATTAAATAAATCATAAGTATCCTCTCGGGCAAAAACATGAATCATAAATGCCCCTCGGGCAGAACATCACTCGGCACATTACAACCACTCAGTATCAGCCCCTCGGGTAACCTCACGGTCACTCATGCCTCCCAATCACTCATCACTCGGCACTCAACACTCAGCACTCAGCACTCACCACTCACCACTCAGTACGTACCTACACTCACTGGGGGTCTGTACAGACTCCGGAGGGGCTCCTTCAGCCCAAGCGCTAATATCAAGCCACCTCGTGGCATATCATATCCTCACAATCAGGCCCTCGACCTGACTCAGTAGAGCCTCTCAAAAGCCCCTCGGGCGAATTAGTAAAATGGGGTACTCGACCCAAAACATCATTTTTAAATCTCAAAGTAGTGTAAATTAGGCTGAGTTTCGAAAATAGCAAGCACAATGTGACTGAATGAGATCATCAATAAGCACTAAGGAAAACATTAGTAAAAATCCCCCAAGGGGTCTAAACAGATCGGCACGAGGCCCCAAACATGGCTTATAGCCCAAATATTGCAACAATCTTTAGAACACAATTTAACATAAGGTTTTGAGTCAAATACGAAACTCAATAGTTGCCGCGAAGCGGACCAAGTCCAATCCAAAAACTAGTGCGCGCCACATACTCGTCATCTGACATGTGCGTCATTCTAAAATAGTGAGAAATATGAAGTCCGGGGTTTCATACCCTCAGGATAAGATTTATAACCATTACTTACCTCTACTGGGCCACAACACTAGTCTGCAATGCTCTTGCCCCTCAAATTGGCTCCTGATTGCTCCGAATCTAGCCAAAACAAGTTTAACATCATTAATATATACTAATGGAACACAACCCAATCGAAAACAATCAATTATACAATAATCTCTAAATTTGGCCAAACCAGAGATCCGGGGCCACGTCTCGGAATTCGATAAAATTTACATCACTAGAAACCTAGTCCTCCCACGATTCTACACATACCGAAAACACCACAATCGGACCAAAATTGCCTACCCAAATAGCCAAAAGAATTTTCAAATCCTCCACCCATTCTTCCCAACCTTTCCTACTTTAATCCTTCAATATACAAGCCCAATCCGAACAAAATAGCATAGAATCGACTTTAATAGCCCGGGAACTTACCTCCACTGATGACCCAGGAATTCTCTCTTCAAATTGCCTTTAAATGAGCTCCAACCGCATGCAACAATGGTGAAATGAATAAAATATCATGGAGACTTCCTTTTATACTTTTCTGCCCAACAATTCCGCACCTGCGGACCTTTAATCGCAATTGCAGACCCGCACCTGCGGTCCCAGGTGCGCACCTGCAAAATCCACTAATGGACCAATTCTCGCACCTGTGGCCACTTCCCCGCACATGCGGCTTCGCAGGTGCGGCCAACTCTTCGCACCTGCGGACTCCTCCTGCCTAACCTCCCTTCACACCTGCGCATGGCCTTTCGCACCTGCGACGTCGCACTTGCAGCTACCCATCTGCAGGTGCGACCATCACTAGAAACTTATACTAGCAGGCATTTGGTGCAATTTTCCAAGTTCGAAACTCCGCCAACCATCCGAAATCGATCCCGAGCGGGGGCTTGGGGAAGGGAAGGACAAATAAGCACAATCATCTCAATGACCATTTTGGCTACCACACTTATCACAAATAGTCCACTCATGGGTTTGAGATTTTGCGCACAATCCACCCCCGGAATAATTTAAACAATTTTGCAACGACAGTGGTCTTCCACAATAAGGACAAGGCTCATCAAAGTATGAACAATTACCATATGACCAATTTTCATTATATGATGACATTTTTTTTAAAAAAACAAGAAAATAAACAAGAAATGTAGACCAAGGTAAGAAAAATAATTACACAAATATTCACAAGTTTGGACCAAAGCACTTACTCTTATTTCTCAAACAACCTAAATTACGCCAAATGTTCCCCGGCAACGGCGCCAAAATTGATACACTCAAATTACACTTTAAAATAGTGTAAGTGGTCGATGTCAAATATAATAACCCAACTAGGTTGGGGTCGAATCCCACAGAGAACAATATGTAGGCGATTAGGAATGTAAGAGAATTATCACTTATCGTGCAATCCCAAACACTTAGAATTTGGTTTAGAAAATATTTATACCTAAATGCGAAAGTATAAACTAACCTAGAAAGAAAGTAAAATCATCAATGACTACAAGTATGGATGCATCAAGAATTACACTCAAGTAACGATCCAATGTATTTCACGATTTTACAAATATGAGCGAGTTTATGTTAATTAGCCATGGATAATAATTCTTAATTAGCTTCTTTCAAAGACTAACAAGACTTCCTAATTGAATTATTCCTAACCCAATTAAGAGATTAAGCACACCTGGATATGGCTACAAGTATTTCAATCCTATTCCTAGGTAGAATCTATAAAATGAGGGTTAAAGCGTCAAGTTCTTGTTAATTAATCTTTCCCAACCACAAATTATCTTTCCCAAATTAATTCAGAGTTAATGGGAGAGTCCTAGGGTTAGATAATCCCTTTGGAAACATTAAAGAACACGAATAATTAAAGAAACAATAACTCACTTCATAAAAGATGAAAACTCAATCAATGCATAAGCACAACAAGGTATTTAATCCACACTTTAAACATGAATATTTCCATAAACAAGATTGAGTGTTGGAAATAAATACTACACACTTAAATATTCAATACAAAGCAAGGAAATGAAGAAACAAACATAAGTGGATAAGAAATCCTTAACCACAAGCTTCAAATCTTCAAATCCCAAGTGTGTGTGCAAACCCTTGCATCCAAAACTTGATATTCTCTAGTATAGAAGACTTAAAATAAACCAAAAGATCGCCAAAGATCTGCTAGGTCGAGTATTAGAATGGTTTGGGGATAAAAACATGAAATTCCAAAATTGCCAATAAAACACCCTATGCGTTCGCAACTGCACGCCCACGTTCACAGTGAAATATTTCCCTCAGCTATGCGATCGCATACACTGTTCCGCATTCGCATAGCTCATTTGACCAGCTACTGACCACTTGTAATACTCTACGTTCGCATAGGTCCACACGCGTTCGCATATGTTCATAGGCTTGGACTTATGCGATCGCATTCAATCACCCGCGGTCGCATAGAGTAAACTCGCAGCAGGCCTTTTTCACCATTTTTGCACAATTTGACTTGATTTCCTCTATTTCTTCTCCAAATCATATGATACCTGAAATATGCCAATAAACCTCAGAAAATGTCTTAGTTTCTCAATAAAGCTATACAAAAGACCAAGTATTAAGAGGAGATAAGTTGGTAAAATACCAACTTATCAGGGATCTCTTCCGGCATCCACGGGACCACTGAGAAAGAGAAGAAGAAACATTCTTATAAATCAACAAGAGTAAAGGGCACTAAGGTACAACGTAGTACTTACGTTTGAAGTTCCATTTTTTGGGGAATGGCAGGAACTTTACAGGAATAATGTCAACAGTCCTCACTCGGATAAACCTACTCATCCATCCTCGATGACGATCCTTGTCGTTGCTGGCAATAAAAGGCTTGGTGGATCGGCGTCGTAACGCAATCAGACCTCAAAAATGTTGAGGCCGATATAATCTAATAAGTTGGCTGAGGGTAAACTCGAGCTCAGCCTTTTCAGTAAAGTACCTTATCATCAACACTATCCGCAAGAGGGATGGATGAATTTGAGCCAGAGTGACTCGATACCTTTTGCAAAATTCGAGCACAAGTCAGTCAAGGGGACCCAATGTAAATAAGTACGTATACACGTTCAGGAATCCCTCCACGTAAGAATAATATTCTCTTCTCGGGAAGGTATCTGCATCATGAAATTTTCTCCCCATCCGCAATCTCTCGTCACGGCCTTGAGGTGATCTTCCTCTATCGAATGAATGAACCTCGACGTATGCTCTCGAGGGCCCGTAGCATCGAAGGGTTAACTCGCGGGCAAGAAGCAGAGGTAAGGTTTCCCTCTTCTGGGTGAACAGATTCGGGCACAACATCCATAACTATTTTAACAACGATAAAGAGGAAGAAAGCTCAAGCAGTTTCGCAAGTTGAGAAAAGGAAGAGAACGTTGAAGAGAAAACTAGTTTTTACAAAGTTGCAAGACATAAACTAAAGAAAGAGAAAATACATATATATATATATATATATATATATATATAACAAGTGGCGGTTATTCACCCACTTTGAGGGCCAATTAATTCTGAGAAGGTCATCATAGTTTTTGGGGAAATGTACCAGCAGGGCCACCTCGGTCACTTCACGGTCATGTCATATAAATGACGCTGTCATGCAACATTCGAGGGATCAAAATTCCCATGTCAACCTAGCCACGAGAAGGTGTCTTATCCCAAGGATCTTTGTCACTACAAGAACGGGCCCCGAAGAGCTAAAACTAGAGCTCGAAGGTCGGCTTTCGCATGAGCATTGCAGGGTAAAATTTGAAAGGTATAAAATGAAGAGATCTTTTTTACTCCAAAAAATGTATTTACAAGGATATTTTTTACAAAGCTCCCCCGAGGGTCCCATGCACAAAAAAAGGGAAAAAGCAAAATAGTAGGTAAATCTACTCTTCGCCTTCACTGTTGCCCGAGCCGCTTTCAAAGCCTTCATCCGACGTGGTTGAAATTGCCAATTCTTCCTCCAGGGCCCTGGCCTCTTCAATCTCGGCAGAGAGATTGAAACCTTTACTGCTCGTTTCCTCGAAGGCTTGCCTCCTGGCTTGAAAGCGATCTTGAGCATCTGGCCGAGCCAATTTTAGCTCGGCCTTCTCGGAAATCTCCCTGGCCCGATCATTCGCGGCGGCATCATCCCTTTTGTATGAAGAGACAAATTCATCGGCCTCAGACTTGGCCACAGATAATGCAGAAGCCTCCTCCCGAGAACTTCGAAGATGGTCTTGAATCGAGGATAGCTTCTCCCGAAACATGTCCCTCTCTAAAACCACGTCATCATTTAGCCGCGCCAGCTCAAGAATTTCAGTGTCCTTTGCCGCATCCTCTCGGAGTTTCCCCACGAGGGAATCCCTTCGCCTAATCTGAAAGATGCAGAAGATAAGCTAATCGGCACCAAATACGAAAATAAAAGATAGAATTATGGGTACCAGAGTACCTGCTCGATGAAATCTACCCTCTCTTGGAGCGTCCTCTCCGAGACTGCCCGGAGGTTGATGAACTCCTTATCTTTTCGGGCGCATAGAGCCTCCAGCTCTGTTGATTCCGACATAAGCTCCTCAAGTTCCTCTCCACGATGAGTCAACTCATCTTGCATCTTGGAGAAGGCTTTGTCATGCAGCTTCTTGACCTACAACACAAATGAAGAAAGTTAGAAAAGCAAGAGTAGAAATTCGAAGCATAGAATATTGTATCAATATGGTCACATTCTTTTAAAGCCTCTAGGCCTCCTCGAGAGCAATGGGGGCATCGATATCGGTCTCCTCCTCAGCACCTTCAAAGTAATCTCTGAAGGGATCATCCTCTCCCCGAGAGGTCCCCAAACCGGGGGCATTCCTATCCCGGGCATCTCGTATCTCCCTTGGAGAGAAGGACGGGCCCGATCAAAACCCACTTGCAGCATCAACCTCTATCAGGGCTTCCTATTGACCCTGAAAAATATTAGAAATCGGCCTCTTGAACTCCCCGACGTGGACTGTGCCATGTCTGAAGAGTGGTTTGGCGACTACGCGCGAACCCTCCTCGAGGGTCTCTTCATCACAAGGTAGGTCCGCATCGGCCGCCTCCAGCTCAGCAGACGTCCGCCCATCAATTATCGAAGCATCAACGCTTCATTTTTCCCTTTGTACCAAATGGCAGGTATCATTATCTTCTTCCTCGGCTCGCAGGCTCTCAGCGGCCATCAAGGATAGGACCGTAGTATCGTTCTTGGGCTTCTGAACCTTTGGTTTTTTTCAATTTTGGAGACTCCACCGATATCTCCTTCTTCCTTTCCTTGTCCTTAGATGTTTTTGGAGCCTCTTCCACACTAGGAGGGGGCGGTATCATTGACACGTCTTCCTCAAGGCCTGCACAGGCGTGATGTATCAAACTCACCACCATAGAGAATACTTACAAATAATGAGGAAACAACAACAATGGGAGCATATAATGGTTCTTATCCTGCCACCGTGTTTTAGCCAAATCGCGCCAGACGCGTTAGTTGTATGGAAAAGTTGAATCCAAAAGTTTTACCCACCCCAGAAGGTCCTTGACTGCTCCGAGAAACCAAACGGTGGCTGCAAAATTAGAAAAAAATCAATCAGGAGAGAAAGAGGTGGTAAAACAAACTCAATATGGGGATACTTATGTTTCGTATTGCATTCCTCATGGAATCACATTCTATCAGCATGGATGATGTCCGAGGTTATGATTCTAAGAAATCTCATCCATCCCAAATCTTTATCCTCTTCGATGCAGGGAAAGAAAGCCTTGGCAGATCGACGGAGCAACTTAATTAGGCCACTCGAAAGAGACGAGGGCTGTACAATCTGATCAAGTGGTCGAGGGTGAAAGTCATTCCCTCGACTATGTTTGAAATATGTCGAATCATATATATTATCCTCCAGAAAGAAGGATGAATATGATTGAGTGTCACTCGATATTGACAACAAAAGTCGAGAATCACCGGGTCAATCAATGGAGAGGAAGAATCTACTGGGCCTAACGTAAAAGGGTATGTACATACCCTGAGAAAAACCAGCCTTATGAGTGACTATGTTTTTTCAGCTGTGGGGATTTTTACTTGGGCCGCCTCCCCCCAACGGTAGTCTAGTTTTAACCTCTCTATATCGGTCACTACACTCATATACCTAGACACGGGCTCGCATCGACCCGGTGTAGAAGGGGGTTTTTCAATGGTAAAATCGAAGACGACATCGAAGGGACCAGGGATGCACTGCTCGATGCTGGGACAAGTTTTTGATTTTCCCTTAGACGGGCGTGATGAAGAAATGGCTCCCTCTTTTTGAGGTACCGTTTTGGAAGTTTTTGCCATAATTATAGTTGAGTTTTGAAGTAATAAGATGAAGAAGCAAGCGCAGAAAGAGGATGAGGGTAGGAAGCAGTTAGTAAAACTTTTAAGACATGAAGAAGTTGTAACTTTGTGAAAAGGAAAGCAATTGAAGTATTTATAGAATCCCTTGAGCATGTTTGAAGCGGAACGGTCGAACCAATAGCGGTTCGTGGGCTTCTCGAGAACCGTGCTGATAGCGACCTCTGCGCAGCCTTTATGTCATATCATTTAATGTTCTGATGAGGCTGACGTCATAATAGGGATATCGAAGAGGCAAGAATTCAAGATTGTTTCTTATCACTTTATTCTAAGAAAAATGGGGACTATCTGTATACAGCTAAAATCGGAGAGCCCAATTTTATGATCAATGCGGCGCTTCAGAGACCATCTTTAGAAAGCTCGAAGCAGTTCGAGTTTTTACATCGAGGAGGCATGTCGAGGACTTTCCACGCTCGACCTCGAGGCAGTGTAAATCGAAGACCATCATGGAAAAGCGAGAAATTCCCAGGAGGCACGTGGTTAAAACTGACTAAGTACGCAAAATAAGACAAGCTTGTACCCTGGCATTAAATGGATGTACCTCTAACGACCCCAAATCCTAAACCGGCCGTGATGGTGCCTATCGTGGAACTAGCCTAGCAAACAATCACATATTTAAACTTTCTTTCCAAAATCCCAAATAATTTTCAACATTTCATAAACGTATATAAAATTATTGAATCCATTAAGCAAAACAAATAGTTAAATAGTCTAAAACCATCCCCAAGGTCCGGAGTCAACATGTCACGAGCATCTAAGGAATATGCCAAAAAGTCTACTATTATAATATAAAACCTCGGAACGAAGAACTAGGTACAAAATAAGAAAGGGAAAACAGAGATACTGCAGACGCTGTACAACTACCTCTATATCCCGACTCCGGCTCCGCACGGAAAGTATGACTAACGCTCGGTATCAGCACCTGTATCTGCACACAGGGGTGCAGGGAGCAATGTGAGTACACCAACTCACTAGTAATGAAAATAAATCAAGTCTAAGCAGTAAGAAACACATAAAATCAAATCATCAGTTCACAATATGCACACCCTTTCGTTCCAACAGTATATACATACACATATATATATATATATATATATATATATATATATATATATATATATATATATATATTAAGCCAACTTCAGTAAAATCCTTTGAAAAATGTGTTTACCAACAATTTCAGAAATAAAAATGCCTGAAGAATTTATTGTAAAATGAAATAAGTCATAAATAGCCCCTCGGGCCAAAATATGAATCATAAATCGCCCCTCGGGCAGAACATCACTCAGCATACCCCACATTCACACAGTATCAGCCCCTCGGGCAACCTCACTGTCACTCATGCCTCCTAATCACTCGTCTCTTGGCACTCGGCACTCTGCACTCAGTAGGTACCGGCGCTCACTGGGGGTGTGTATAGACTCCGGAGGGGCTCCTTCAGCCCAAGCGCTAATTGGGGTACTCGACCCAAAGCATCAATTTATATCTCAAAATAGTGTAAATAAGGCTGAGTTTCGAACATAACATGACTGAGTGTAAATCATAAGTTAACACAGAGAGGAAAATAGCAGTAAAAAGCCCCCAAATGGTCTAAACAAGTCGGCACGAGGCCCCAAACATGGCTTGTAGCCTAAATATAGCAATAGTATTAGAACACACTATAACATATGACTTAGAGTAAAAATACGCAACTCAATAGCTGCCGCGGAGAGGACCAAGTCCAATCCAAAAATTAGTTCACGCCACATACTTGTCATCCGACATGTGCGTGATTCTAAAAATAGTGAGAAATACGAAGTCCGAGGATCATACCCTCAGGAAAAGATTTATAGCCATTACTTACCTCCACCGGGCCAAAATACTAATCTGCGATGCTCTTGCCCCTCGAATCGGCTCATGATTGCTACGAATCTAACCAAAACTAGATTAACATCATCAATATACGCTAAATGAACAAGGTTCAAATGAAAACTATAAATTTTAGGAAAAATTCTCGAAATTGGCCAAACCCAATCCCTGGGCCCACGTTTCGAATTCTATAAATTTACATCACAAAAATCCTCATCCTCCCACGATTCCATACACACCAAGAACACCAAAATCGGACAACAACTGCCCACTCAAATCATCAAAAGAAATTTCCAATTATTATCCAACAAATTCCCCGTTTAACTTGCGATCGCATATAAGGAAACTAGACCAAGAAAAATACAGCAGAAACAGCAGTCCTTTTAAGGCCAAACACACTCTGTTAACCACCCGAAACACACCCGAGGCCCCCGGGACTTCAACCAATCCTACCAACACACCCCATAACATCATTCAAACTTAGTCGAGCCTTTGAAACACCAAAAACAACGCAAAAAAGCCAAAATCACATCAAATTGAAGGCTATGAACTTTCAAACTTCTAAATTCCGGCAATGATGCCGAAACCAACCAAAACACGTCCGAATGACCTGAAAATTTCAAACATATCCAAAATGACATTACGATCCTGCTCCGACTTCCGAAATTCCATTCCGGTCTGGATAGCCTATTTTCCCCTGCCAACCGAAAATCGCCAAAAACTAACTTTCGCCAATTCAAGCCTAATTCTACACCGGACATCAAAACTTAATTCCGAACACACTCCTAATTCCAAAATCACCTAACGAAGCTATCCGACCCATAAAATCCACATTCTGAGGTCGTTTACCAATAAGTCAACTCCCAATTGACTTTTTCAACTATTAAGCTAATTTAAGAGACTAAGTGTCTCAGATATTACCACGACCACTCTGAACCCAAACCAACCGACCAAACACAACATAAATTGGGTAAGAAACATATGATAAATCAGAAATGGGGGAAACGGGGCTAATCTCATGGAACGATCGGCCATGTCGTTACATTCTCCCCCTCTTAAACAAATGTTCGTCCTCGAACAGGTCTAGAAACATACATGGAGTCTCGAATAAGTCAGGATATCTACTCCGCATATCCCACTCGGTCTCCCAGGTGGCATCCTCCACCGGCAGTCCTCTCCACTGAACCTTAACTGAAGCTATATCCTTGGACCTCATCCTTCTGACCTAACAACCCAAATAGCCACTTGCTCTACCTCATATGACATATCACCCTCGAGCTGAACCATGCTGAACTCCAAAACAAGAGACTGGTCACCAACATACTTCTGGAGCATCGAAACATGGAACACCAGATGAATATTCGATAAGCTGGGAGGCATGAAAGCCTATAAGCCACCTCCCCAATCCTCTGAAGTACCTCAAATGGCCCAATGAACCTGGGACTCAGCTTTCCCCTCTTCTCGAACCTCATAACACCCTTCATGGGTGACACCTTTAGCAGCACCTTCTCCCAAACCATGAAATACATATCTCGGACCTTCTAGTCCGCATAACTCTTCCGCCTAGACTGCGTCGTTCGAAGCTGCTCCTGAATCAACTTCACCTTACCCAACACATCCTGAACCAAGTCTGTGCCCAATAGCCTAGCCTCGCCCGGGTCAAATCAACCAACCGAAGAGCTGCACCTCCTACCATATAAAGCCACATACGGAGCCAACTGGATACTCGACTGATAACTATTATTAAATGCAAACTCCGCGAGTGGCAGAAACTTGTCCCATGAACCCCCAAAATCAATGTCACAGGCACACAACATATCCTCAAAAATCTGAATAGTACTCTCCGGTTGCCCGTCGGTCTGAGGATGAAATGCTGTGCTCAACTCGACCTGAGTACCTAACTCTCTCTACACGACCCTCCAAATTGGGATGAACTGAGTACCTCTGTCAGAAATGATAGAAACTAGAACCCCATGCAATCGAACAATCTCCCTCATATAAATCTCAGCTAACTGCTCTGAAGAATAAGTAGTACCAACAGGAATGAAGTGCGCGGACTTGGTCAGCCGACCCATAATAACCCATATAGCATCAAACCTCCTCGAACTCCGTGGGAGTCCAACTACAAAGTCCACGGTGATTCACTCCCACTTCCACTCCGAAATATCTAATCTCTGAAGCAATCCACCTGGTCTCTGGTGCTCATACTTGACCTGCTGACAGTTGAGACACCGAGCCACTAACTCAAAAATATCCCTCTTCATCCGCCTCCACCAATAATGCTATCTCAGATCCTGATACATCTTTGCGGCACCTGGATGGATGGAATACCACGAACTATTGGCCTCAGCTAGAATCAAATCTCGAAGTCCATCCATATTGGGTACGTAAATTCGGGCCTACATCCTCATGACCCCATCATCACCGATAACCACATCCCTGGCATCACCGCGACGGACCCTGTCTTGAAGAACGAGCAAGTGTGGATCATCATATTGGCGTGCTCTAATCTGATCATAAAGAGAAGAACTGGAGGATACACAAGCCAATACCCGCGGGGCCTCTGATAGATCCAATCTCACCAACTGACCTGCTAAAGCCTAAACATTAAGTGCTAATGGTCGCTCTGCTACTGGAAGGTTGTCTAGACTCCCCAAACTCTATGCTCTACGGCTCAGTGCATCGACCACTACATTGGCTTTCCCTAGATGATATATAATGGTGAGGCCATAATCCTTGAGAAGATCCAACCACCTCCTCTGATGCAAATTCAGATCCTTCTGCTTAAGCAGATGCTGAAAACTACGGTGATCAGTGAAAATCTCCCAATACACTCCATACAAATAATGACTCCATATCTTCAAGGTGTTGACAATAGATGCTAGCTCAAGATCGTGCACAGGATAATTCTTCTCATGCACCTTCAACTGTCTTGACGCGTAGGCAATCACCCTACCATCCTGCATCAAAACCGCTCCAAGGCCAACTCGCGAGGCGTCACAGTAAACTCTTTAAGAACCTGAACCCGTAGGCAAAATCAATACCGGAGTTGTAGTCAAAGCTGACTTGATCTTCTGAAATATCTCCTCACACTCCTCAGTCCACCTGAACTAAGCACCCTTCTGGGTTAGTCTGGTCATAGGTGCTGCAAAAGATGAAAATCCCTCTACGAAACATCGATAGTACCCTGCCAAACCAATGAAACTGCGAATCTCGGTAGCTGATGACGGTGTAGGCTAGCTCTTCACCGCCTATATCTTGTTCAGATCAACCTGAATACCCTCAGTGGATAACACGTGCCTCAAGAACGCTACTGAATCAATCCATAACTCACACTACGATAATTTTCCATACAATTTCTTCTCCCTTAAGGTCTGAAGCACAACTCCCAAATGCTGCTTATGATCCTCCCGAGATTGGTAATACACCAAGATATCGTCAATAAACATGATGACTAAAGAATCCAGATAAGGTTGGAATACGCTGTGCATAAAGGCTTCTGGGGCATTGGTCAGCCCGAATACCATAATCGAAAACTCATAATGACCATATCTAGTCCTGAAAGCAGTCTTCGGAATGTTTGGCCCCAGAATCTTCAACTGATGATAGCCGGAATGCAAGTTAGTCTTGAAAAATACCCTTGCACCCTGCAACTATTCAAACAAGTCATCCGTACGAGGCAAGGGATATCGGTTCTTCACCGCAACCCTGTTCAGCTACCGATAATCAATACACATATGTATAGAACCATCATTTTTCTTTATAAACAACACTGTTGGTGACAGACTAGGTCGAATGAACCCCTTATCTAGGAGTTCGTGAAACTGCTCCTTTAATTCCTTTAGCTCTACTGGTGCCATACGATAAGGTGGAATAGAAATAGGCTGGGTGCCTGGCACCAGGTCAATACCAAACTCAATGTCCCTGTCAGTTGACATGCCTAGCAGGTCTGCAGGAAACACGTTTGGAAAATCACGAACCACAACCGAATCAATAGCGAGAGTCTCACCACTGACATCCCTCACAAAGGCCAAATACGATAAACACCCTTTTTCAACCATACGCTGAGCCTTCAAGTAGGAAATCACCCTGCTAGGCACATACTCAGAAGAACCTTTTTACTAAACCCTTGGAAATCCTAGCATAGCAAAGTCACGGTCTTAGCGTGATAATAAAGAACAGCATGACACGGAGATAACCAATCCATGCCCAATATCACATCAAAATCGACCATGCTGAGTAACAATAGGTCCACTCGGGTCTCCAGACCCCCAATAAATCTCACACACGACCGATACACATGGTCCACAATAATAGTATCACCCTCCGAATTTGACACAAGAATAGATGTAACGAAAGACTCACGGGACATATCAAGAAAATGGGCAAAATATGATGAAATATAGGAATATGTAGAACCAGAGTCAAATAAAGGCAAAGCATATCGACGACAGACGGAGAGAATACTTGCGATCACTGCATCTGAGGCCATAGCATCTGTCCTAGATGGAAATGCATACATACGGGCCTGACCTCCACCTGCTCAACCTCCCCGTCTAGGGCGGTCTCTAGCTGACTCACTACCATCTCTGGCTGTCTGGGCAGGTGGTGAAGTAACTGCAGCTGAAGTTGAGGTCTGGCCCCTCTCCTGAGAAGAACCACCAGAACTACGGGGACACTGCCTCCACATATGCCCAAACTCTCCGCACTCAAACAACTCCCCGGAGCTGGAGGCGGGGACTGATAGAAACCCCTAGCACTAGATATGCCATTAGAAGAATCATGCATAGAGGAACTCTGAACTGGTGGTGCTCGAGCTGGATTCTTGGCTGGAAGGGCACCAAATGAAGAACGGTCTGGCTGAGAATGACGGGGACCATGCCCCGAACATGCACCACTATAGGCTGGGCGGACTGACTGAGGAGGCCTGAATGAACGGCCTCTATCATGCTAAAATTGCCCCCCTGGAAGGAGCACCACTAGAACCACCCAATCCACGAGACCTCTTGGCCTCCCTCTTCTCCCGCTCCTGGCGGTGAACCTACTCAATATCTCGAGCAATATCAACAACTTTCTCGAAGGTAGCAACTGATACTCTCTCCCGAGTCATAAAAAGGTGGAGCTGATAAGTGAGGACATCCACGAACCTCCTAATACTCTCACTATCAGTAGGGACCAACTCGGGGAATGGCGAGCCAACTCCAAAAATTGCATCTCATACTGAATCACTGATAGCTCCCCCTGAAGCAACTGCTCAAAATGCCTACAATGCTCCTCTCTGTCAGACTGGGTACATACTTCTCCAAGAAGATAGTGGAGAACTGCTGCCAAGTGAGGGGTGCGGAACCAACATGCCTACACCTCTCAAAAGACCCCCACCAAGTGAAAGCAGCACCAGAAAACTAAAAATGTAGCAAATGAGACCACACTGGTCTCCAGAATCCCAGCAGTACGCAGCATCCTCTGACACTAATCCAGAAAACCCTAGGCATCCTCGCCCTCAAAACCACTGAATGTCGGAGGCTGAAGTCTACTAAACCTCTCTAGTCTACGTTGCTCGTCCTATGGTATATAGTCGGAACCACGAAGTCCCGAACTGGAGCAACCGGTTGGGATGGAGCCTCCCCTTGTGTCTGGTGGCCCTGAGTAACCTACACAGGTGTCCAAGAAAGTGGAGTCTCACTGCCTCCCCCGGCCTGAGAAGTAGCGGCAACTGCCTGAGCAAGGGTGGTACACACTGTCAAGATCTGAGCCAAGGTCTCCTGAAGACCTTGTATAACAATAGGCACTGTCGGTGCCTGTGCATGTCCCGCTGGAGTATCTGAGGCAAAAATCTGATCTAGAACAGTAGGGGGATCAACTGGTACTGCCCTTGCTGCTGTACAAGCTGGCCCCTACCTCTACCACGGCCTCGACTGCGGCCCCGACCTCGACCGCGGCCCCGACCTCGACCGCGACCCCGACCTCTCGTTGGTCTAGCTGGTGGCTGATCACCTTGATCGGTAGTGCGAGTCCTCACCATCTGTGAGAGAATGAAACAACAGAAGTTTAGATTTCCAGAATCAACAAAATGGTACGACAAAATTCAAGGAAAAATGAGATTGTTCCTTAGGGTTCCGCAGCCTTACAAACGTCTCCGTACCGATCTGTAAGGCTGTACTAAACCTGCTCATGACCGTTCAGTACTATGTAACCTAGGCTCTGATACCAACTTGTCACGATCCCAAATCCTAAACCGAACGTGATGGCGCCTATCGTGGAACTAGGCTAGCCAAAAATCACATATTTACAGTTTCTTCCCAAAATCCCAACTCATTTTCAACATTTCATAAACGAATATAAGATTACTGAATCCATTAAGCAAACCAAACAGTTAAACAGTCTAAAACCATCCCCAATGTCCAGGAGCATCTAAGGAATATGCCAAAAAGTCTACTATTATTATAAAAAACCTCGGAACAAAGAGCTAGGTCCAAAATAAGAAAGGGAAAACAGAGATGCTGCAGACACTGAACATCTACCTCTATATCCCTATTCAGGCTCTGCACGGAAATGGCTAACTAACGCTCGGTAACAACACCTGTATCTGCATAGGGGTGCAGGGAGTAATGTGAGTACGCCAACTCAGTAGTAATGAAAATAAATCAAGTCTAAGTAGTAAGAAATGAAATAACGCAGTCCGGGAAAATACCCAGAAAATACTAATTTTGCTTTTAAAATAGTAAGATATGTGAAGTATATTAGTATTTAAGTGAATTGAGTGTTAGAATTAATTATATGTGTAGTTAGTTATATGGAAGATTGTGGTGTAGACTATAAATTTATTAGTACTATTAACTAAGTAGCAGGTGGTCAAAAGCCATGAGGGATGTGGACAAGTGGTAGTAAGTGCCATATATCTATACATGCAAAGATAAGTGGTATCTCCATGTAATGAAAGGTTGGCCAAGGGATGACACATGTAAAGAATAACTTTAACGGGCTTCCACATGGCATTAATTTGGCCAAGGGTGGAACAAAGTGTCATAGTACTTAAAGTGCATGGCTAACATGTGTAAAGTTACTTAAGGTGCATGGCTAACATGTGTAAAGTTACTTAAAGTGCATGGCTAGCATATGCAAAGTTACTTAAACTGCATGGTTAACATGTGTAAAGTTACTTAAGGTGCATGGCTAACATGTGTAAAATTACTTAAAGTGCATGGTTAATATATGTAAAGTTTAGTGATGAGTCATTGGGTAAGCTTAAGGCTCCCAACTATGGCAGAAATTCAAGCTCAATATGGTTACTTTTAAGTGCATGAAATAAGTTGCAAAAACTAGTAAACTTAGTGGCTTAGTCATCCCAATAGGTGGGGGCCAGAAACTATGATTTTAAGAAGACCTTCATCTTATCTTTTGCTAGGAAACGGATGAAGAATTCAAAGAGTGATTATAAATCATATAGTTCCAATCACTTTCCTATCCTATCCAAATCTCAAGAGAGCTTCAACCAAGCACATAATAAACGTTATACAAACCACTTTCTAAGTTAAAGAGCATAGCAACGTTGTTTCAAAGCTCTTCAGGAAATGTTTCGTCCATGATTTTCTTTGCATACACAACGTGATTTCGTTGAGATTATCATATGACTTGTTCCATGTTTTTTTACAATTAATGTGTGTTAGAATATTGGCAAGAGAATCGACTCAGATACAAGTGAATTGGAGGCGAATTCTAAAGGGAAAACGGTAATTGAGGCTTGAGTTTGGCCGTGGAATTTGAGGTAAGTGTTTAGCTTAACACTTGAGGGAATAGGTATTTTGTCTTATTTGCTACATATTAGTGTTATGTTCAACGTATAGGTGTGGTGACGAGTATCTATACGTTGGTGTCGAGCATGCCCGTAGTCGAATATTGTGATTTATGTTATTTTTCATTAAGAACTACTTAGGTTAAATTTGATAATTATCCATGATGATTGCATTTCATTGGTATTTCCTATTGTTGAGTATTGGTTCAAGTTGAGAATTTCTACATGAAGTTAAACAACTAAGCGAGATTGTATAGATGTTTTCCCTTGCCGGGGTGATATTGATTCTACTGTTGTTTTCCCTTTCCGAGACGTTAAAGTTTTTATTATTGTTTATGTTATTGATTTCCTTGCTGGATTGCTGTTATTGATTTGTTTGGGTGAGGAAGAGTGTTAAAGCACGAAGGGTGATGTCGTGTATGATATTGTGAGAGAGTGTAAAAACACAAAGGGTGATGCCGTGCCGTTTCTATTGATTTATTGTGAGGATGAGAGTAAAAGCACGAAAGGTGATGTCGTGCATTCTATTTATTATTTTGTGAGGATGAGAGTAAGAACACGAAGGGTGATGTCGTGCATTCTATTTATTATTTGGTGAGGATGAGAGTAAAAGCACGAAGGGTGATGTCGTGCACTTGTTTTTGTGATGTTACTTCTGTTTTTTAAATTGATATCTAATATGTTTCTTTACTTCGATATTTCCATTACTTGATATTCCTCCCCTCAGCATGTTCCTCTTTTTTCGTATTTAGCTTCTTATTTCTTGTTGTTATTATTGTATCCGTATATGATTAAACTGCATAGGTTTATTTTATTGTCATGTCCTAGCCTCGTCACTACTTCGCCGAGGTTAGGTTCGACACTTACTCAGTACATGGGGTCGGTTGTATTGATGCTGCACTCTGCACTTTTTGTGCATATTCCGGTACTGGGCCCTTCGGACCATAGATCGAGGTTGCTACCTTCAGGAGTCCGCAGGCCTTGGCGTCACCTTCTATTCTATTTTATTCATGTCTTACGTACTTCGGAGACAATAGTATTTTGTTTTCTCTGACCTCTATTTATAGTATTCATAGACAGTCCACGAAATTGTGACACTAAATTCTGGGACTTGTTATTATGGATTTTGTAATAGTATTTAATTGAGTTGTTTTCTTCCGCACTTTTATTTCTGCTGGTCTTGTATGTCACTAACTAATTGCTAAAATTAAAGAAATAATAGAGAATAACCAGTAACGTTGGCTTGCCTAGCGGGTTCAATGTTAGGTGCCATCACGGTCCCGACGGTGGGAAATTCGGGTCGTGACAAGTTGGTATCAGAGCACTAGGTTTCTTAGGTCTCACAATTCATGGACAAGATTAGTAGAGTCTTAGGGATCGGTACGGAAACGTCTGTACTTATCCCACAGAGGCAAAAAAGTTTAGGAATGACTTCACATCTTTTCTTCCCTATCATGCGGTTTGATTTCTCAATGCTAATTAACGTTCTAGTCTATTCTCTCATAGATGACGAGAACACGTGCTTCTTCATCCACTGATCAGCAGCCCGAGTACCCAGTTGCAAATCCTACGAGGGGACGAGGATGAGGCCGAGGCCATGCTAGAGGCTAAGGTAGGGGCAAAGCTCAGCCTAGAGCAGCAACCCCAGTGACGGAGCCTCAGGTAGACTTTGCTGATGAGGTTCCTGCCCAGACAATCCCGGTTGGGCTAGCTCAGGTTCCCAAGCGTTTCATTGCTAACCTGGTACTCCAGGATGCCATGGTTCGTCTAGTTGGCCTCATGGAGAGTGTCGCTTAGGCAGGTTTACGTCATGCAGCACCAGCCGGAGGAGGAACCCAAACTACCGCTACTCGAACTCCGGAGCAGAGGGATCCTCAGTTCCAGACTCCAGTAGCTCAGATAGCTGGGTATTTGAGACGGGTATTTTGGCTCAGACCGATGATGGAGAACCTATCTCTACTGATGCTTTGTGGAGATTGGACAGGTTCACCAAGCTGTTTACTACTACTTATAGCGGTGCAACTTCGGAGGATCCCCAAGACTATTTGGATAGATGTCACGAGGTTCTACGAAACATGGGGATAATGGAGACCAATGGGGTATATTTTGCTACTTTTCGTCTATCAGGTCCCGCCAAGACTTGGTGGAGAGATCATTGTTTGGCTAGATCAGTTGGGTCATCGCCTTTGACTTGGGCCCAGTTCTCCGATTTGTTTATGGAGAAGTTCCTTCCTATCACTCAGATAGAGGATTATCGGAGGTAGTTTGAGCGTCTCCAATAGGGTTCTATGACCGTCACTCAGTATGAGAGAAGATTCATTACCTTGGCTCGTCAGTCTATTATGATACTTCCCACCGACCGAGAGAGGGTGCGGAGGTTTATTAAGGGACTAGCTCAGCCGATTAGATTGCAGATGGCTAGAGAGACAGGGACTGACATTTCCTTTCAGGATGCAGCCAATGTGGCCAGACGAGTCGAGATGATTCTATCATAGGGGAGTGGTCAGGGGTCTGACAAGAGGCCTGGTCATTTTGGTTGGCTCACTGGTGCTTCATCTGGAGGTAGGGATTCTTTTGGCAGGGGCCATCCTCCTAGGCCGTTTCATTCAGCATTTCAGGTTTCTCGTAGTGCTCTAGGTGGTCGTGGTTCCCACATGCAGTATTCTGACAAGTTCCCCTACAGTGCACCACCAGCTCCTATCAATGCACCGCCGCTCCAGAGTTTTCAGGTTGGTTACTCAAATCTTCAGGGTCAGTTTCAGGGCCAGAAGTCTCAGCAGACTAGATCTTGTTATACATGTGGTGGTCAGGGCCATATTGCTAGGGTTCTCGTTCCATGGTTCCAGCACTAGGTGTTCCACCGCCCGCTAAGCCAGTTAGATGTGGGGTCGAGGTGTTAGACGTGGAGGTCATGCCGTTAGAGGTGGAGGCCAGACCACTAGAGGTAAAGGTCAGCCAGTAGGAGGTCGTCCCAGGGATGTAGTTCAGATTGGTGGGGCTCAGCCCCGATGCTAGGCTATTCCAGCTAGACCTGAGGTTGAGGCCTATGATGCAGTTATCAAAGGTATGGTTTTAGTTTGCAGCAGGGATGCTTCATTTCTATTTGATCCAGGGTCCACAAATTCCTATGTGTCATCTTATTTTTCCCCTTATTTGGTTATGCCTCATGATTCTCTGAGTGCCCATGTATATGTGTCTACACCAGTGGGTGATCCTATTGTGGTAGATCGTGTCTACCGTTCGTGTGTAGTGGTTATTGGGGGTCTGGGGACCAGCATAGATCTTCTACTCCTTGATATGGTAGATTTTGATGTCATTTTGGGGATGGATTGGTTGTCGTCGTGTCATGCCATATTGGACTGTCACGCCAAGACCGTGACCTTAGCATTTTCGGGGTTTCATCGACTGGAGTAGGGAGGGACTCCTGGTCATTCTTCCAGCAAGGTTATCTCTTATATGAATGCTCGACGTATGGTCGAGAAGGGGTGTTTTGCCTATTTGGAATATGTTCGTGATTCTAGTGTCGAGGTTTCTCCTAGGGACTCTGTGCCCCTGGTCCGTGAGTTTCCAGAGGTATTTCCTCCAGACCTGCCGGGTATGCCACCCGACAGGGATATTGACTTTTGCATTGATTTGGTAGTGGGCACTCAGCCCATTTCTATTCCTCCATATAGTATGGCTCCGCCAGAGTTGAAGGAGTTGAAAGATCAGTTGCAGGATTTGCTTGATAAAGGCTTTATTAGGCCTAGTGTTTTGCCTTGGGGTGCGCCGGTGTTGTTTGTTAAGAAGAAGGATGGATCGATGAGTATGTACATAGATTATCGGCATTTGAACAAGGTGACCATCAAGAATAAGTATCCATTGCCGAGAATTGATGACTTGTTTTACTAGCTTTAGGGTGCCAAGGTATTTTCGAAGATTAATTTGAGATCTGGCTACCATCAGTTGAGGATTAGGGCATATGATGTCCCTAAGACAACTTTTCGCACTCGGTACAGGCATTATGAGTTCTTAGTGATGTCATTCGGGTTGACAATTGCCCCAACAACTTTCATGGACTTGATGAACCGAGTGTTCAGGCCTTATTTGGATTCCTTCGTGATTGTCTTCATTGATGATATTCTGATTTATTCCCACAGCCGGGAGGAGCATGAGTAGCACCTTCGAGTCATTCTCGAGACTCTGAAGGACAGTCAATTATATGCCATGTTTTCGAAATGTGAGTTTTGGTTGAGTGCAGTTGCATTTCTGGGTCATGTTGTGTCAGCAAAGGGTATTCAGGTGGATCCTAAGAAGATTTTGGCAGTCGACGATTGGCCTAGACCCACATCAGCCACAGAGATCCAGAGTTTCTTGGTTTTGGCGGGCTACTACCACCGGTTCGTGGAGGGGTTCTCGTCCATTGCAGCCCTGATGACCAGGTTGACTCATAAGGGTGACCAGTTCAGGCGGTCAGATGAGTGTGAAGCAAGCTTTCAGAAGCTCAAGACACCCTTGACCACCGCGCCGGTGTTGGCTTTTCCCACAGGTTCGGGGCCATATATTATTTATTATGATTCTTCTCGGGTTGGACTTGGTGTAGTGTTGATTCAGGATGAGGTTATTGCATATGCTTTGCGTTAGTTGAAGATACACGAGAAGAATTATCCAGTTCATGATTTGGAGCTAGCAGCCATTATTCACGCACTGAAAATTTGGAGGCATTATCTATATGGCGTGTCATGTGAGGTGTTCACGGATCACAAGAGTTTGCAGTATTTGTTCAAGAAGAAAGAATTGAATTTGAGGCAAAGGATAAGGTTGAAGTTATTTAAAGACTATGACATCACAATCTTATATCATCTGAGGAAGGACAATGTGGTGGCCGATGCATTGAGTAGGAGGTCAGCCAGTATGGGCAGCTGTGCTTATACTCTGGTCGGGGAGAGACCACATGCTTTGGATGTTCAGGCTTTAGCCAATCGGTTCATCAGATTGGATGTTTCTGAGCTTTGTCGTGTTCTATCTTATACAGTTGCTCGTTCTTCATTATTTGATCATATTCGGGATCGGGAGTATGATGATCCTCATTTGTGTATTCTTAGGGATACGGTGTGACACGGTGGTGCCAAGCATGTTACAGTTGGTGGTGATGGAGTTTTACGGATGCAGGGTCACATTTGTGTGCCCAATGTGGATGGACTTCATGAGTTCATTTTAGAGGAGGCCCATAGTTCCATGTATTCCATTCACCCGGGCGCCACAAAGATGTATTAGGATTTTCCGCACCATTACTGGTGGAGGAGGATGAAGAAGGATATTGTGGCATATGTAGCTCAGTGTTTGAATTGTGAGTAGGTTAAGTACGAGCATCAGAGGCCTGGTGGGTTTCTTCAGCAAGTTGAGATTCCTGAGTGGAAGTGGGAGCGTATCACCATGGACATCGTTGTTGCGCTCCCATGAACTCAGAGGAAGTTCTATGCGGTATGGGTTATTGTGGATAGGCTGACCAAGTTAGCACATTTCATCCATGTGGCAGCTTCATATTCCTCGAAAAGATTGGTAGAGATCTACATTAGGGAGATTGTTCGTCTTCATGGTGTTCCCGTGTCTATTCTTTTCGATCGAGGTACGCAGTTTACCTTGCATTTCTGGAGGGCAGTCCAGCGTGAGTTGGGCACGCGGGTTGAGTTGAGCATAACATTTCATCCACAAACGGACAGACAGTCCGAGCGTACTATTCAGATTTTGGAGGCTATGCTTCGAGCTTGTGTTATTGACTTTGGAGGTTCATGGGATCAGTTCTTTCCATTAGCTTAGTTTGCCTACAACAGCATCTATCAGTCGAGTATTAATATGGCTCCCTATGAGGCATTATATGGTAGGCGGCGTCAATCTCCAGTTGGATGGTTTGAGGGAGAGGCTCGGTTGTTGGGTACAGACTTAGTGCAGGATGCCTTGGATAAGGTTAAGATCATTCAGGACAGACTTCGTACAGCTCAGCTCAGGAAGAAGAGTTATACCGACCGCCGAGTTCGCGATGTGTCATTCATGGTCGGAGAGCGGGTGTTGCTTCGGGTGTCGCCCATGAAGGGCGTGATGAGATTTGGTAAGAAGGGCAAGCTAAGCCCTAGGTACATAGGTCCTTTTGAGATCCTTGATAGAGTGGGAGAGGTGTCTTACAGACTTGCGTTTCCACAGAATTTATCAGTCGTGCAACCAGTGTTTCACGTGTCTATGCGTCGGAAGTATCACGGTGATCCATCCCATGTGTTAGACTTCAGCAGTGTCCAGTTGGGAAAGGATATGACATATAAGGAGGCTCTGGTAGCCATATTAGACCGGCAGATTTGTTGGCTGAGATCGAAGAGTTATCCTTCGGTTCGTGTTCAGTAGAGAGATCAGCCTGCCAAGGCAGCTACCTAAGAGTCCGAGTCTGATATGCGGAACGGATATCCCTATCTTTTCCCCGATTCAGGTACTTTTCTATGTCCGTTTGAGGACGAACGTTTGTTTTAGAGGTGGAGAATGTGATGACCCAAAAACTCATCTCTCGTTTTATAAGTCAAAACTGTATTTCGGGGCCTTGAAAACCTCCTTTCGTCTCACCTCTTTGTGTGTGCGCAGTCCGGGCATATACTCGGTAAGCTGTTATATGAAAAATTGAGGAAAATGCTAAGTTTTCTTTTAAAATAGTAAGATATGTGAAATATATTAGTATTTAAGTGAGTTTAGTGCTAGAATGAATTATATGTGTAGTTAGTTATATGGAAGACTATAGTGTAGACTAGAAATTTATTAGTACTATTAACTAAGTAGCACGTGGTCAAAAGCCATGTGGTATGTGTACAAGTGGTAGTAAGTGTCATATATCTATACATGCAAATGTATGTGGTGTCTCCATATAATGAAAGGTTGTCCAAGGGATAATACATGTAAAGCGGAACATTAATAGGCTTCCACATGGCATTAATTTGGCCAAGGCTGGAACTAAGTGTCATAGTACTTAAGGTGCATGACTAACATGTGTAAAGTTACTTAAAGTGCATGGCTAACATGTGTAAATTTACTTAAGGTGCATGGCTAACATGTGTAAAGTTACTTAAAGTGCATGGCTAACATGTGTAAAGTTACTTAAGGAGCATGGCTAACATGTGTAAAGTTACTTAAAGTGCATGGATAACATGTGTAAAGTTACTTAAGGTGCGTGGCTCATGTGTAAAGTTACTTAAACTGTATGGCTAACATGTGTAAAGTTGTTTAAACTACATGGTTAACATGTGTAAAGTTACTTAAGGTGCATGGCTAACATGTGTAAAGTTACTTAAAGTGCATGGTTAACATGTGTAAAGTTTAGTGATGAGTCATTGGGTAAGCTTAAGGCTCCCAAATGTGGCAGCAATTGAAGCTCAAAATGATGACTTTTAAGTGTATGAAATTGGTGGCAAAATCTACTAAACTTAGTGGCTTAGTCATCCCAATAGGTGGGGGCCACAAAGTATGATTTTAGAAAGACCTTCATCTTTTATTTTGCTAGCAAACGGATGAAAGATCCAAAGAGTGATTATAAAATCATATAGTTCCATTCTTTTTCTCATCCTATCCAAATCGCAAGATAGCTTCAACCAAGCACATAAAAAACGTTATCCAAACCACTTTATAAGCTAAAGAACATAGCAAAGTTGTTTCAAAGCTCTTGAGGAAATGTTTCGGCCATGATTTTCTTTGCATACGCAACGTGATCGTTGAGATTTTCATAAGACTTGTTCCATGTTTTGTCAAAATTAATGTGTGTTAGAATATTGGCAATAGAATCGACTCAGATACAAGTGAATTGCAGGCGAATTCTAAAGGGAAAGCGGTAATTGAGGCTTGAGCTTTGCCGTGGAATTTGAGGTAAGTGTTTGGCTTAACCTTAGCTTGAGGGAATAGGTATTGTATCATATTTGCTACATGTTAGAGTTATGTTCAACGTATAGGTGTGGTGACAAGTGTCTATACGTTGATGTCAAGCATGCCTGTTAGTCGAATATTGTGATTTATGTGATTTTTCATTAAGCACTACTTAGGTTAAATTTGATAAGTATCCATGATGATAGCATTTCATTGGTATTTTCTATTGTTGAGTATTGGTTAAAATTGTGAATTTCTACATGAAGTTAATCAACTAAGTGAGATTGGTTATAATTGTTTTCTCTTGCAGTGATGATACTGATTCAACTATTGTTTTCCATTCCGGGACGTTACGGTTTTTATTATTGTTTATGTTATTGATTTCCTTGCCGGATAGCTATTATTGATTTGTTTGGGTGAGAAAGAGTGTTAAATCACGAAGGGTGATGCCGTGTATGATATTGTGAGAGAGTGTAAAAGCACGAAGGGTGATGCCGTGTCATATTATGAAACTAAAAACACGAAGGGTGATGTCGTGCCACTTCTATTGATTTACTGTGAGGATGGGAGTAAAAGCACGAAGGGTGATCCCATGCATTCTATTTATTATTTGGTGAGGATGAGAGTAAAAGCACGAAGGGTGATGTCGTGCACTTGTTTTTGTGCTGTTACTTGTGTTGTTTAAATTGATATCTAACTTTTTTCTTTACTTCGTTATTTCCATTACTTGATATTTCCTCCCCTTAGCATGTTCCCCTTTTTTTTGTATTTGTCTACTTATTTCTTGTTATTATTATTGTCTCCGTATATGATTAAACTGCACATATTTATTTGATTGCCGTGTCCTAGCCTCGTCACTACTTCGCTGAGCTTAGACTCGACACTTACTCAGTAAATGGGATCGGTTGTACTGATGTTGCACTCTGCACTTTTTGTGCAGATCCCGGTACTGGACCCTTCGGACCATAGATCGAGGTTGCTGCCTTCAGTTCAGTGGAGACCCCGAGGTAGTCCTGCAGGCGTCCGCAGACCTTGGCATCACCTTCTATCCTATTTCTTTCCTATATTACGTACTGCTGAGACAGTAGTATTTTGTTTGCTCAGACCTCTATTTGTAGTATTCATAGACAGTACGTGAAATTGTGACACCAAGTCCTAGGAGTTGTTATTATGGATTTTGTAATAGTATTTAGTTATGTTGTTAGATTCTATTTCTTCCGCACTTTTATTTCCGTTGATCTTGTATGCCACTAACTAATTGCTAAAAATAAAGAAACAATATAGAATAACCGGTAAGTTTGGTTTGCCTAGCGGGTTCCATGTTATGCGCCATCACGGTCCCGACGGTAGGAAATTCGGGTCGTGACAATACCACGTCGCAATGGTAATGATATGAGATATGAGATCGGGTGCATGCCATATCAATGTTTGTTAATATATATATATATATATATATATATATATATATATATATATATATATATATATATATATATATATATATATATATATATATATATATATATACATATATATATATATAAAGGGGATCGGGTTGCGCGTCACAACAGAGGAGAAGATGTATTCTGGTTATCCATGTTTTTTGATTTCTGCCATGGTATCATGGTGTGAGACTGAGAAGCGATGATATTATGGGGCCCTCGATATTTTTCACTCTTATTTCATTCATTACATGTTTTTTTGTGTACCATCTGCACATGTACAAATAATAAGTATCCTTTAACTTAAAACCTCGCCACTACTTCATCGAGGTTAGTTAAGATACTTACCGCGTATACAGACTCGGTTGTACTCATGATATACTTCTGCACCTTGCATGCAGAACTTGGAGCCGCATAATTATGGAAGATAAATCCTTCCACCCCTATACTAAGAACTAGAGGCTATGGAACTCTGATTGGGCCATGAATATGTGGAGCAATCAAATCTCCTATTGGAAAACTGAGGGGTGCACTAGCCGATGGTTGGGCTGGATACCTCGGGTACTGCTGTCTCTAACCACCTCGAACCTCACCAGAAGGACTTGAAGATCTCTCTCTCTTACCCTAGCCCCTATCATGCTCACGATCGGCCCTATTCTTCTTTTTACGCTCATCTACACCCTGAGTGTATGCCTGGATACGAGAAATATCAATGTGTGATTGAAGTGAGACCGACATACCCTCATTAAGCAGGTGCGGCTCCAACCCATCACAAATTGGTGAACACGTTCCTTTATCTTAGCTACAATAGTGGGAGCATACCTAGCCAAAGAAATAAACTGAAGTTTATACTCCTGAACATTCATATTACCCAGCCAAAGGGTCAAGAACCTATAAACTCTATCCCATCTAAGCTCTTGTGGAAAATAATGACAAAAAAAAGCCTCTATAAACTCAAGCCATACTGTTGGAAGGGCATCCTCACCTCTGGACAACTCCCAAGAATCCTACCAATTAACTGCAGCATCTCGAAGTCTATAGGAAGCTAACTCAACTGACTCAGTCGTAGTAGCCATCATTACCCTTAAAATCCTTAATCATATCGATAAATACCTAAGGGTCCTCATTTGGATCTGCTCTATTATAAACTGGAGTGTCCAAATTAATGAAATCACGAACCCTGCAATGATGGCCCTATCTGCATGACCAATACCTACCTCCTGGAGCCAAGCATGTGCGGCCACTAATCGAGTCAATAGTTGAGTAGCATCTCTCATCTCTTGACCTGGTACATCTGGCTGAGGAACTGAGGGCAATGGGCGGGTGCTGGAGCTGGTGCCTCTTAGACATTCTGTGCAGAGGGCAGGGTATGTGAAGCCTGAGATGAAGTCTCACAATGAGACTCTATCCGAGCCTTGGTAACTCATGGCACTCGACTTATAGTCTTATCAGCCATGGACTTGCTTTCCTGGGTGGTTGTAGCCTTCTTGGGCATCGTTGAAAACATAACATATAATTAGGAAAATGAATCCTTATATCGCACGATCTAAGATAAGAAGGGAGGGTAACATCAAATATGTCATGCAGCCTCTTCTTTATAACTGTGGTGCACAACACACTCATAAACAAGACTCTACAAGACACGGTCTGTAGGCAACCCTAGGACGAAAATACTCTAGTACCACTTTTCTCACGACCCAAACTGATGGGTCATGATGAGTGCTCAAGTCCTACCTGTCAAACACACCTAAGCATACATCTAAGATATAAACATGAAATAGGTATAGGTCATGCATAACATTAGTCAATAAATTGTTGAATCATGTGAATAACATACGTGAGGAAACATGCCCATAAGATATATATATATATATATATATATATATATATGGAGTAGAGTACGGCAAGCCGACAAGCTGCTATGGACAACTATATATCAAAATAGAAGCCAATAAGGCCACATACTATCCAACTATACATGACTTTCTACAGACCTCTAATAGAGTGTACAACTGTATAAAGGCCAGGACTCTCCCCGTCACACCCATATATATATACAAATATTTAGTACCAAAACCCAATAGCAATTCCGGATCAAGGAGCACAACAGCTCTCGCTGAGCAAGGATCCTAAGAAGGGGGACTGTGAGCCTGTTTACCTGATGATTGTCTACAGACCTCTAATAGAGTGTAAAACTCTCTAAAGGATGGGACTGGGCCCCAACATACATATAGATTTATACAAAAATATCATACCAAAATCCAATAGCAGTTTCGGATCAAATGGAGCACACCAACTCTCCCTAAGCAAGGATCCTAAGAATGGGGATCGTCAACCTGTTTACCTGCACCTGTGAGAATGAAACATAGGCCCCCATCCAATAGGATCATTAGTACGAATAATGTACCAAGTATGTAAGGCATAAAAATTAGTATATAAAAGACATGAATGAAACATAGAGTAAAGGAATCAACTTGTAAGTCTAAACAACTCTGTGAATCATGAAACATTTATAATGTCATGCATATTCATATAAATGTCATATCATGTATAGGTGTATGCATACATAACATCATCAAGCCTCCGAAGGCATCCCATCATATCATCTCGACCTCAGTGGGCGAAATCGTCAATGTATACCAATTGATTAGGTAGCAGTGCGTGTATAACACCATAACCTTTCCCCATACCCAATATACATATAATATACGCGTATATAACGCCATCTAGTCATGGGTCAATGTATACGTATAAATAAATGCAATGCATAAGAAGTAAGTCAATAAGAACTCTCGGAATGTCATAAGATCAATATGCATTCAGTTAATATCACGAAATAAACTTTATCATATTACGTATTTTCAAAGACCCATGAACAGAAGATATAATAATAGGACATATGGGGAATGAAGAACATAGGCAACTCTAGTACTTCTAAGAATAGAGTCATATGTGAAAGTTGCGTGATTGCTCGTTTCTTTGTATCGTATGGATCATGCCAAATGGAAATAAGGGACAGCCTTAACATACCTTATAGAAATCTGTCCAATAACAATGCTAAACTCAGCTCACCTCAACTTAACCTACAACAACGACATTGAAGTTATTGTCAAGCTATGAATGACTCTCTCATTTATATAGCGAAAGTAACTAAATATATAACAAAATAGCAGCATTTTCCCTGATTTTACTGCTTCCTCAAGCCTACTATAGGTGATACAAAAATACACTACCATCATCAATTCAAAAACAAACTAACTAAAATTTGGGACATTTAATACACAAAAAAATCTAAATATACCATAACACACCCAATCAACAAGTTATCAATTAGCTTGAAATTCGCAACGACGAGCGACCAACCCACTACACCCACCAAATGTGGCATTTATCCACACCTTTTGTCCTTCCATAATCAATAAATCAGAGGCACAAGAGGCCAACATGAGTTGAGTACAAAATAGTCCACTACAAGTGGAACAAATTGAACTCACGGTTTTCGATCACCATTCTGTGAGTTCTAAGTATTAGGAAACGAACTTATCAACCTTCCTTGATATTTAAAAAGCTTAAATATGGAAATTAGGTGTTATATTAACCATGAAGTACCTTCCAAAACTCAAACCACAAAGAAAAAGAATGATACTTACGTTGTTGGGATCGTTCTAATGTTATCACTTCTTGATTTCGTACCTGATATGTTAATCCTTTTTGAAACCCTTGTAGAAAGGTTAAGGGTAAGTTTATGGGTATTCTATGTTCGTGGTATACGTAAAAATGAAGAAACATAAGACTTAAGGCATATATATCCACTTTTGAAAAGTCAAAGAGGTGTTAGATTGACACCCTAGCATTGGCCCATCTTCAAATGCTTATATCATTTTATCTGCATGTCATATGAATGAACTGTTAAGATTGTTGAAAACTAAATTCCAAAAACTTCAATTTGGTATATAATATGTCTCAAAAAGATCTCATATAACACACGATATATGTTGCTCAAAAAGCTTTGTTATAAGGCAAATCCTTAGTCGGATTTTTCGCAACTTAAATCCGATTTTCTCGAACATTTTATTTTATATCCAAACATCATATATAGTCATATTATGACTTTACACTCATTTAAATCAGTATAACATGTCTCATATTCATCATACTTCACCTTGGGATGCACAGGTGTAACACGTGACTAGGATGATTTTGGGTCGTGAAAGTACCACATACTTTCAGTATCATCAAGGATCTTCAATAGTAATACCTTTTGGGGTGAGTCACGTTCCAATTTCTTGGTAACTTTACTCCATATTTATAGTCCAACTAATTTGAACCTTTACCATTTATAGCTGAAATCCAGTAAAGTCCTTCCTATGTGGTCCTAGCTTTCTAGCATTAACTTCTCGGATACTTTGAGTCACATTCCGCAAAACCAAACCTCTGACTTTGAAATATTGAAGATTTGTTGTGCGATTATAGTACATTTTCATCCTTTGATATTATGCCAATCCTCACATATGCTAAATGTCACGACGCCAAATCTTAAGCCGGCCGCGATTGCGCCTATCATGGAACTAGGCTAGCCAACCATTTCAGATTATTAATATATTTCATAATTTCCCAAAATTTAGCAACTTTTAAAATATCAAAATGAGATGAAAAAAATACACACTTTCCAAAAACCTAGAACTGTCATGAGCATCTAATACTGAAAATACAATGTACAACATAGTGACTTTCTACAACAAAAGTCTCAGGTACAAAAGACCAAAAGAAACTATGTTCTTAGGGAAGGAAAGGAGGTGAGCTGGGGATGCTGAGCAGCTACCTCAATCCACGAACAACTCCAAGCTCATCCGAAAATCAACTAGTGAGATGGTTCGGTACCTGGATCTGCACACAGAGGTGCAGGGACTAACGTGAGTACGCCAACTCAGTAAGTAATCAATGTAACTAAAAACTTGAGTATAGTGACGAGCATTTAAATCATGTAAATCCATAAAATGAATAATAGTGGAAATGAAGAAATCAAGTCAGGAATCTAAAATTCCGAATATTTCATAAAACTTCGGTTTCCATTTAAAAATCTCGTATAAAAACATTATCCAACATTTGTTATCAGAGGCTCAGTGTAAGGAAGAGTGTAAATAGCATTTTCATAAAATATAAGCCCCTAGGGCACAATATCACTCACAATAAAGCATCTTGGGCAAGCCTCTCAGTCACTCGTGACCCCACTATGAGTATCTCATGCTCTCACTCAACATTCGTACTCAGCAGGTACCATGAACACACACAAATTCTACGGCGGGCAGCCCGCTCCACTGCTATTTATATATATATATATATATATATATATTTATACTATTGCGGTGTGTAGCCCGATCCATATTAAAATACGCTACGGCATGCGACCCGATCCATATAATAGTCAACTGCGCTCACTGGGGGTGTACAGACTCCTTGAAGGGCTCCTTCAGCCCAAGTGCTATATCTGCTACGGTGTGCAGCCCGATCCAATACATATATTGTTGCGGCGTGCAGCCCGATCCATGTATTGCTGCGGCGTGCAGCCCAATCCATGTATATATAATCTATATTGTTGCGGCATGCAGGCCGACCCACACATATAATGTATAACATATATATTTTTGCGGCGTGCAGCCCATCCCATAACTACCCTCACATACTCGGTGCTCGGCCTAAAACATATATACTACTGTGGCGTGCAGCCCGATCCATAGCTATCCTCACATACTCGGCTCTCGGCCTGACTCAGTCACCCTCACAAGCCACATGGGCAATTTATCTCAACTCACGGGACTCAGCCCCAAATACTTTTTAGAGTTTCCAAAGCAGTGTGATAACAGTGACCATAACAACAAGTAGGAAACATGACTAAGTTTAGAATTGTTCTATCAGGATAGTGGTAGAATAGTGTAAAGGTACCCCTGAGGGTCTAAACAGGTCGACACAAGGCCCCAAAAATGGAAAATACCCCTGAGGGTCTAAACAGATCGGCACAAGGCCCCAAACATGGCTCACGGCCCATAACCAGTATAAACTTCTAAAATACAGGATGTCGTAAGGTTTCAAATCAAATACGCAGCCTAATAGTCGCTACGGGATGGACCAAGTCACAATCCCTGTCGGTGCACGCCCCCACGCTCGTCACCTAGCATGTGTGTCACCTCATTTGTCAACACAATATCAAATAACGGGGTGTCATACCCTCAGGTTAAGAGTTACAATCGTTACTTACCTCTAAACAACCCAAGAGATACTCCGCGATGCGCTCCCAAATGCTCTGAATATAACAAAAATCAGATTAACATCATCAATATACGCTAACAGAACAAAACCTAATCGAAAGATATAAACTTTAACATAATTCTCAAATCTCGGCCAAATCCGAGCCCCAAGCCCACGTCTCGAAATTCAATAAAATTTACATCACTAGATTCCTCATCCTCCCACGATTCTATTCATACCAAAAACTCCACAATCGGACCATAATTGCCCACTCAAATCACCAAAAGAATTTCCAATTTTTCCTACCCATTTTTCCCAAGTTTTTCCACTTTAATTCTTCAAGTTACAAGCCTAATCCATACAAAATAGCATAGAAACGAGTTTTATAATCCGGGAACTTACCTCCACTGAAGACCTTCAAGCTCCCTCTTCAATTTGCGGAGGGACCTTCGCTCGCCCAGTTAATCTGCACCTTCACACAATATTCACGGAGGCACCTTTTTATACTGTTCTGCCCAGTTAATCTGCACCTGCGGACATTCCTCGCCCATGCGGACCGCACCTGCGGTCCCTCGTGCGCACCTGTGAAATCCCATTAACAGTCCAATTCCTGCACATGCGATCCCTTTTCCGCACCGGCGGCTTCGCAGGTGCGGCCCATGCTTCGCACCTGCCTAGCCTCTTTCCGCACCTGCACAAGGTCCTTCGCTCCTGCGGCTCCCCATCTGTTGGTGTGGCCACACCAGTAGATTCACACCAACAACTATTTGCTGCAAATTTCCTAAGTCCAAACCTCCGCTAACCATCTGAAATCAATCCTGAGCCCTCGGGGCCCCAACCAAACATACCATTACACCCCATAGCATCATGCAATCTTAGTCGAGCCTTCGGAACACCAACAACAACACATAAACACCAAAATTACATCAAATTCAAACCTATGAACTTTAAAACTTCTAAATTTCGCAAATGATGCCGAAACCAAAATGACATTATAAACCTGCTACAACTGTCGGAATTCCATTCCCACCCCTATAGCCTCTTTTCCACTGCTGATCGAAAATCGCTAAAAACTAACTTTCGCCAATTCAAGCCTAATTCTGCACCGGATATCAAAACTTCATTCCTAACACACTACTAAGTCCCAAATCTCACACACGCTTGGCACATAACTCACTCAGGATTAGATCTACCACGACACTCCAGTCAAAGCAGTTAAACAAATCTTAAGAATTCCTTATTTAAGGTATTTATCCTGGAGTCAAAAATTGAGCCTAAGAGTCACAACAAAAGTACTGACTATTCTCAAGTAATTAGCACGTTTCGAGATATTGCTNTTCAATTAAAAACCCTTGGAAAAGAACCGTGGTCCAAAGAAAAACCAAGGGGGAATTACTACACTACCTAACACAAAAAAAATCTTTTTGGTATTTTCTCTAGACTTACTTCCTTCAAGAAAACTATCTAGGAGATCCATCGTCAGGAAGAGTCCACGTATTTCTAATAAATATACTTGTAATACTTAACAAGGAAATTAAAACTACTAACAAGAATACACACTAATCACAACAAATCACAAAAAATATGTACCACACCCCACACTTAAATCATGCTGTGTCCTCAATGCATCACATATAGACAACACACGAAATTAAAGTAAGGTGTAAGAAACTCCCTGGTTCAAAGGTGTTGGCATCCTGTCCATTGATCTCGCTTTCATGCTCCTTTGAGCACATGCTTGAATCACTTTATGCCTCCACTTTGAACTTATGAATTGAACCCCAATTTTTGATTCTCCTTTATGATCATGCTCATGGGGTGGTGGCACAAATCTGCCTGGCCCAATAAAATCATGTACTAATCTGCGTTTCTTGGCTTTTCGACAAAATGTATATTCCTTCCTTTCTGGCAAGAAGAACTCAAGAATGTAGGCATTTTGTTCTTTATCTCTCAACTCGTCAGGTGGTTCGGATAACTCTATTTGCATATCATCATCCCAGCACAATGTGAACAAATGGTTGGAGTGAGTACCAACATCCTCAACAATAATGACACTAGATTCAACAAAATATGTATCATCAATGTCCTTGGTTAAATCTAGTATCTTTTCTACCACCTCAGCATCCTCCGATTTCAGTTCTAACCTGGGTGGTTCTTCAATAGATGGCTCGGCCGGCGGGTTCTCTCTTTCCTCTACATATAGTGAATCAAACTCGAGAGCCTGTTTCCATACCTCTTTTTCCTCAAGTGCTAACACCCAATCTGCTAGTTCTTCACCGTTCATATCATCCAGATTCATGAAACATCCATCCAAAGGGTCCCCAATAGTCAAAGATACATCAACTTTTTCTGGGATCACATGCACAGCATCAAAAAGAGAGCAGTTGGCAAACTCACTAGGTTTCCTCATAGATTTCTGCACGTTGAAAGTGATTTCTTCATTGTTAAGCCTCATCTTAAGTTCACCAGTCTCACAATCAATAAGAGCTCTGCCTGTGGCCAAAAATGGCCTTCCCAAGATTATGGGAATTTCCTCATCTACCTTGCAGTCTAATATCACAAAATCAGCAGGAAATACAAACTTCCCCACTTGCACCAAGACATCATCCAGAATACCCGACGGTCTCTTCACCGTCCTATCAGCAAGTTGCAGCAACATGGAGGTGGGCCTGGCTCTACCAATCCCCAGTCTTTTATATATGGCCAGCGGCATCAGATTAATGCTGGCCCCCAAGTCACATAGAGCTTTGGTGAAAGTTAAGTTGCCAATGGTACAAGGAATTGTAAAACTCCCTGGGTCAGACAACTTTTCAGCAATAGGATGTGTTACCACCGCACTAACAAGTCTGAGTAAGGGTGACAGTAACTAGATCTTGGAAGTCAACTTTTCTGGACATCAATTCATTCATATTTTAGCATACCCAGGCATTTCTTTCAATGCATCAATCAATGGAATATTTACCTGTATCTGCTTTAGCATGTCCAAGAACTTCTTGTACTGTTCATCCTTTTGGTATGTAGCCAGCCTCTGTGGGAATGGAGCTGGCTGTCTCTTTTTCCCAGTGATTTGGGACTTTTCTTTCTCAGCCACCACCTCAACACCGGCTTCTGAGTCATCTTCACTTCTTTTTCATTCTCATTATGTGCACTGATTTCTTCTTCGATAGGCTGCACTGTTGCGTTGGTCAAGTTTGTTGAATCATCAAGTTCAATCGGTTGGGTACCAGTGTCTCGGCCTATCTGCTTTCATGAGCTCTTTCATGTTCCAAGTTTAACTCTCTGCCACTGCAAAGAGTCACCGCCATCAGCTGCCTTGGGCCCTGGTCCACAGGATTTACCTGAGTATCTGCAGGTAAAGTTCCAGGAGGACGACTGTTTACTGCCATAGATATCTGGCCCAACTGTAGTTCAATATTTTTAATAGCTGCAGCATGTACATATACTCTTTCACTAATTTTGGCATTTGACCCAATTACCTGCTGCATCATAGCTCCTAACCTGGCAAACCCACCTTCTTGCCTTCCTCCTTGTGGTTGTTGAGGAGGGTAATATGATTGTTGCTGATTCTGCTGGGTATAACCTTGTGGCCTCTGATATGGTGCTACATTACCTTGTGGTCCCCTAACACCCATATTTCCACTATTCTGTTGTTGGTGAGGTGGCCTATATGGTTGAACTTGCTGACCCCAGTTTTGTCCCCTTTGTCTCTAGCTTCCATAATTCGACACATAATTCATATTTTCTGTATAAGGAGGGTGATGAAATTCTGTATTCCAGTGATTACTAAGTGGTTGACTAATGCAAGTAGTGCATAAGCCCCCATTGGTTGTGTCAACAATGTGTACATGTTGTTTTTGTCCCGATTCTTCCACCTTCTTAGTAAGTATACTTATTTGTGTTATCAAGGTGGCTATGTTCTCTGCAATGGTATTAGATTGATCGAATGGAACTGAATGAACTACAAGAGTAATGGTTGCATTCCTTGTTGTCCATCCTGAATTCAGTGTCGTTTTATCAAGCAATATTTGACTCTCTCCACTTTTTGCTCAGGAATGGTCAACCAGCCGAAGCATCAACATTTGCTTTCACAGTATCAGCCAAACCCATGTAGAACCGCTGCCCCAATATTTGCTCTGGAATGCCATGATGTGGACAGATAACCAGCATACTCTTAAATCTTTCCCATGTCTCTTGCAATGTTTCAACTGGTTTCTATCTAAAACTCAAGATTTCATCAATTTGTTGAGCAGTCTTGTTGGGTGGGTGAAACTTGTTCACGAACTGTTTAACTAACTCCTCCCATGTGGTAATGGAATTTATGGGGAGAGAGTTTAGCCAAGTCTGGGCAGCACCAGTCACTGAGAATGGAAACAACAACAGTTTTATTGCCTCCTGTGTGACGTTTGGCTTCCTTTGAGTTTTGCAAATTGATAGGAAGTTCTTTAAATGCTGCTGGGGGTCTTCAATGTATGACCCTGAGAATAGCCCTTTGTTCTGCAATAGGTGCAACATATTATTTGTTATCTGAAAGAACTCGGCCTGTATCTGAGGAACCAGTATTATTGTGGCCAAATTCTCAGTTTTTGGTTGTGCCCAGTCATATAAAGGAACCTCTGCCCCTATTTGAGCGACTGGGTCTACCACATCATCCTCATTATTGTTCCGGTTATGTGCATCTTCCATGTCGGTTTCAATTTGTTCAATTTGTGGTTGATGTTTGCTTTTCCGGTTGTTCCGGTTTACGGTCCTAAAAACTTTCTCGGGGTCTGATAAGGCTTCAATTACTTCACCATTCCTTAATGAGTTTCTAGGCATGCACCTGCAACACGTTCGCAAACGTTAAACATTCAATGTAAAAACAAAAATTTGAACACAATTGACTATATTTCAGAATTTTGTATTTCTTCCAACTCTATTGATAATACCGTTAATTCCTCGACAACCGCGCCAAAATTTGATCACGCTCAACTATGTCTTATAGAAAGACTAAATGGGCACTGCAAATATAATCCGGGGTATTACGCCCAGAGTCGATTCCACAGGGAATTTACGTATCAATTAAGTCTTTAAAATACTAAAATGTTACTTAATCAATTTTCTCAAGACTTTTGAATATCAAATGGTGATGTTTACTAAATCTAATAACAAAATAATAAACTAGCAATTAACTAACAATATAGTGTAAACAATGATAATAAAGGTCTAAGGTTATGGTTTTCCCCGTTGGTGAATTCTTTCTCGGATATTTTTTTATAGTTTAATTAATCGTTTCTATCAATCATGAACACTCTATCTACCATAAATCTCTCTCAAGTAATTATGATAATTTACTAGACGCACTCTCTCCAGTTACGCTAGCTAGATTGCACTACAGTTCACTTTAGATTGCACCCGATGTATTGTTATCTCTAATCCAACCTCTAAACCCTCGGTTATGACTTTTGTTTATACTCCGGGAGTGGTGTTTTTCAAACAACTACCTAAATATGCACGCTCTCTCAAGTAGATACATAATAAATAGGCACAGCTAATTGATGACAATTCAATTAACTACATCAAGAACGTATTTGAGCAAATAGAGAATAATCAACCAAAATATATTAGTATCGCAATAAATTCATCCCCAGCGGGTTCTACCAAAACCCTCGATTAAATAAGTTAGCTAGACATGTTCATAAGAATCAAACACAAAATAAATTGCATAATTGAATTACAAAGTAATGAATAAAAGATGTAGAAATCAATGTTTTTTTTTTCACTCCAATGGTTTCTTCTCTTCAAATCCTTCGTATGCCTTCTAATCCCCCGTTAAGTTGTGTTTTAGGAGTCTATTTATATGTTTAGGAAAAACCCTAAACGTTTATGAGACTTCTATTCCAACCGGGAAACACTTAAACTTGTCAAAACTCGGAATTGACCGAAACAGGGGCATGGCGTTATGAGGCTAACGCCTGGATAACGCCATGCTAGGGCTGGCGTTTGGACCCTAACGCCAGGTGCACTCCTTCTCGCCTCCTGAGCGTATTTTTGATGTATTTGCATCCATTTTACTTGGTTTCCATCTCCAATTCACCTACACATGAAATAGACTCTATTATGCACATAAAAAGTGTATTTTTATCATTAACGCACATAAAATGTAGGGCATATAACATGTTAAACCATGAATTCTAGCCTCGAATAAAATTCAGGACTCGGACTCGTTCTATTTTTATACCTTTGTATGTGGGATCTCTATGAGAAAATAAATTTGTTTCAGTTCCTCTGCATCGACATTATGGCATCTACTTCTTCCGGTGCCTGTAAGGATATAGGAACTTGTTAATAATCTAACGTCTCCTCCTCTCTAACACCTTCGCCCGGGTCTGGATGGGCAGCAAACACCGGTTCTGATAGTTGTTATTTGCTCGTTCCTCCTGCTTTGTTGCTGGATAAGATGACATTATTAATTTTTCTTGTAGCAGGTTGATCACCTCTAATTTTCTTGATCCTATCCAGCGTAGGGAACTTCAGCAATTGATGGTAAGTTGATTGCACAACCTTCATTTAATGAATACATGTCCTACCAAGGATCACATTGTATCCCATATCTCCATCCACTACCTCGAACAAAATGGTCTTCATTATTCTTTTGACATGTGTGGGCATAAAAATCTCCCTTCGAGTTGTTATACTCGTTAGGTTTAACCCGACCAAAGGCTTTATTTTCCGGTTAAATTTCCTTGTTTCAAAACCATCAACTTGCTGATATTGGTCGAACTACCTCGGTCAACCAACACATATTTAATTTTAAAATATAATATATTAAGTGAAATTACTAGAGCATCATTGTGCAGTAAAATAAAGCCATCGGCGTCTTCTTCCATGAAAGTAATTTCCTCATTTTCTGATGCTTCTCAAACTCTCTTTCCATGAGTTACTAATATATTTACCTTCTTTGCTATCGAAAATGTCATCCATTTACTTCAAATCCACCAAAAAATATGTTTATTATTAAACAGGGTGACCTAGTGGCTGGTTTGGCTAGTTCCACAGTATATCGATTCTAGTCTTTTGGTCATGTGTTCCATGGAATTCACACCACAGACTAGAATCCCTTCGACTAGGATCTGACTGAATTAGTTTCAGAAATCTTGCCTATTTAATAGCTAAAACCAATTTTACCAAACTAATATTGAAGTTGTAATCTGAAAATCAGGGATATGTTGAATCTCGAGATCCCGATGGTTCTTTCTCCAGCAAAACCCTGCTACTCCGACCATGATCTGTCCTTCTATCTGATGCAACCCTTTATGAAGAATGCAAACCTTTAATTCCTCGCCTATCAGCTCTTTCATTAGGCTGGAAGCGACTCCTGGAAGACTTTCAGCCCATATCGAATTCACTTATGAACTTCTCTTGATCTTGATCGCCACTGCGATCTTTAGATGACACCGAAGAACTCAGTTGATCATCTTTTATTCTGTTTTTTAATTCATAACGATTATGGATATCTACCAATGTGGTTTCCTGAAACTCCAACAGGATTTTCTTTAAATGGGACTCTCTTTTTTATCATGATCCAATTACAATTTTTTCAAAGTATCCGAAGTGGAGAGTACATACCATGTAATCTTAATGAACCAGGTTCTTCACTGAGAATTCTCTTTTTTAAGTCAAAATTTTCCTAGAAAGTAAGGGTTATACCCCTAGAGATTAGTGAGACATTTTAGCACATGGAACAAAAGTATACTAATAAAAGTATGAGACTAAGCAAAATCAAATCTAATAACTTACAAAATTCACAAATTATCTAATCAATTATTGAGTTAGAATTGTTCCTTTTAGGTGACCTTAATCATCTCTAATTCTAACATCTTCTTTTCAAAGTGATCTCTACTCATAGCTTTTGTGAATTTGTCAGCTATTTGCTTGTCAGTATCACAAAGTTCCACAGTAATCAAACATTTCTCATAGTTGTCCCTCAAACAGTGATGCCTAACATCTATGTGCTTAGTTCTTTTGTGACGAACCGGGTTGTTGGTCATACTAATTGCACTGGTGTTATCACAAATGATGAGGATACTATCTACATCAATTCCAATGTCCATTAGTAGTTGTTTGATCCACAACAATTGAGCACAACATGAGTCACCAACCACGAACTCAAGTTCAGCAGTAGACATGAGCCAAAAAAGTATATCATACCTGAAGTGCTCTTTCTATCCACAAGAAAACCTACATAATCAGCATCAGCATATCCCACTAAGTTGAAATTACTACCTTTTAGATACCATAGGTGTAAAGACCCGTAAAATTTTCTTGTCAAAATAAATAAATAAATAAATAAAATAATAATATCCGAATGAATCCCCGAGTTGTTGTTATTGTGGAAATTTTTGAAACAAACCAGAACTGAGTAAAAAGTACCCCCAAGATTTAAAGAATACAATTTTTTTCCAGAAAGTGGGTGTTATGCGATCGCATAACGTGTATGCAGACCGCACAATGGTCGCATACCTGGGCAGTGTGTTTCGAAATTTTGGCCCATCTTGAGGGCCATTATGCGGTCGATTATGCGGACCGCATGTCAGGAATGCGATCGCATTCCTGACCGCATTCTTGTGTCGGGCTTCTATTTTTTTTATTTTAACACTTGACCCCAATCCATTAAAAAGACCCATCCCCTTCATTTTAACCACTTGTTTTGAGAAATTAGAGAGAGGAAAGAGTGGGTTCTAGAGAGAGAAAGTCCCAACTTCATCAAATTGGTCTTCCTTCATCAATCAAGCTTGGAATTAATCAAGTAAAATACGAATTTCTTCACTCTAAGAGGTATGGTTCCACCCCACTGACCCCAAATTTCCAGATTTTGTTAAAAATAACTTATGGGTAGGATACTTCGTAAGGATGGGGTTAAGAGTCTTTGATGCATGTACCCATTTTATCATAAGCTAGTAAAGGAAAGTAGGGTGGGGTAACCTTTAATTAAAAAAAAGGGGTTAGTTAATCTAAAGGAGCACCTAGTGTTTGATAGAAAGCTCAAATGAGTTCAAGACATGTTCATGATTCCTAATTCTAAGTTTAAATGTGTCACATTGTGAATTAGATTGAAGGTGCTAGAAGGTCCGGTGGCTTGAGCTAGAAATTAAGGAAAAAAAATCCCGGTTCGAGGTATGTATGGCTAACTTTAACCTTCGTAGAATCCTTTTGTTGGGTTCCAATATGTGGTATGTGCACCTTATGTTGGAATGTGTGTAATAGTTGAAAATCATACGTGGAAAAATAATGAAAGGAAAATTATGAAATAATGTAACTGAATTGAGGAAATGTGGCAGTATCGTGTTCATGAAATTTTTTACTTGATAAACGTTGTGGGGCCTTGGGCCCAATTAAATGAGCTGTTAATATGAAATTGTATTCCTTGAAAGGATAGTTCTTGTGATGTAATTGTTTGTGGTTACTGTTATGAAATATGATTGTCAGGGGGATCGGGTTGCGCGCCGCAACACAAAGCAATAAGCTTCATGAGGTGTGAGGTAATAAGTGTGGCCGAGGTAATAATGGTCGCCGAGGTAATAAGGGTGTCCGAGGTAATAAGGAGGAAACGTGATCGATATCACTGCTGAATTGAAAAGCTATGGGCTCTTGAATATGATGATGTTGATGGGGAAAAGGGAAAGATTGTGAAACTTGTTTGATTATGGTTGTTTCTTTTCACGTACCTTGATTTATTTTGGTATATCACTGTCTCTTAATTGTGTACTGTTTGATTGTACTTGGGATAAAGTTTGTGTATACATACTAGTACTATTCCACAGTACTAACGTCCCTTTTGGTGGGGGCGCTACATCTTTTATATGGATGTAGGTGGGTCCATATCTGGTAGCCTAGTTCGCCGTTAGTGCTGTCTTCTCCTCATCCTCTTCCAGCTGTACTGGTGAGCCCCCTTCCTCTCGGGGCCATATGTAGTTCCTGCTATCTCTTTTGAGTATATTATGTATTGTAAGGTATAGTCGGGGCCTTGTTGCCGGTAAGTATTGTATAAACTCTTAAACATTCTTAGAAGCTCCGTAAACACTATGTGGGTGGATATATGTATATTTTGGGCAATGGTTGTAATTATTCGTAATCATGGTCCGTATTGGAAGTGTTGTTTCTATTTTGTATGTAACGGGAAATCTTATATGATAATGTAATACAAGGAAAAGAAATTGGACTTATTATTGTAATCACACGCTTTTAAAATTATTTCACTGTTTCATATAAATCATGTACGATATTATCACGTGGGGTAGGAAAGGCAAATCAGGTTCGCTTGACTGGGATCACCCAGTTGAGTGCCGGTCGCGTCCCTCGATTTTGAGGCGTGACAAACTTGGTATCAGAGCCTCAGGTTTTAAAAGTGTCCTAGGATGTCTCAGAGCCGTGTCTAGTTGAGCCCTTCTTATCAATGTGTTGTCGACCACACCTATAATTAGGGGGCTACCTGGGCATTTAGGGAACACCCTTTTCATTGTTATTCTATATCGTGCAGTGAAGTGGAAAGTGAGGATGTTCTTGTCTAACTCGTGCTCTGTTCCAAAATTTTCAGTGATGGCACCAAAGAAGAGAGCTCGACTTGGCCAAGAGGCCAATTCCGCCCCAAGTGTGGCCGTAAATTTTGTACCCGATGGCGCGGGTGAGAGCAAATCCCCGACCTTAAACCCATCTGGCCCTTTAGTTCCAGATCAGAGTGTTCATATTCCTGCTGCGGCGGAGGGTGCTGAAACCCCTGACCCTTCTTCGGTTCCAGCTTCACGTCCCGGTACTTCCGATGGGGACCTCATGGGAGCTATTCACATGCTGACCCAGTTAGTGGCCGCTCGGGCCCAAAGATCTCATACTGCCCCTGCATCCTCTAGCGGACAGGGAGATTCCACCGATTCCAGAGTCAACCAGTTTCTGCGGTTAGCCCCTCTAGAATTCTCAGGTATTGATCCAGAGGCCGATCCACAAGACTTTCTAGATAAAATGTACAAGACGCTCCGGGTTATGAAGGCTACAGAGACAGAGGGGGTTGAGTTAGAATCTTACAAGTTGAGGGGAGCAGCGTATTCCTGGTTCGAGATGTGGGAGGTTTCCTGCGGGGAGGGAAGTCCTCAGGCGAGGTGGGATGAGTTCGTTGATGCTTTCATGGATCACTTCTTGCCTGTCGAGACTATGGCAGCCTGTGCTACGGAGTTTGAGGTTTTCAAGCAGGGTAATATGAGTGTGTGGGAGTACCACCTGGAGTTCGTTAGTTTGTCCAAGTACGCTCCTCAGTTAGTATCGACTATGTGTACCAGAGTTCGACGGTTTGTTCAGGGCCTCAAGCCTTTGGTTGTGAATGAAGCTGCTATAGCTGCCTTGCACTCAGACATGAATTATGGTAAGATAGTGGGATTGACACAGGCTACGGAGGCTAGAAAATTAGGGATAAGGTCAGAGAGGGAGAGTATCAGCAGGGCCCGGTCAGCGGGCCACTCGAGGAGTTCAGTTGGAGGAGGGAGACCAGTTCAGGGGAGAGGACCATCAGGGCCATCCCAGTCTCATGTCCAGTCCCCATCCAGTGCACCGCCATCAGCGCACCGTTATCAGCAGAGCAGTCGCTCGGGACAAGGATCAGACAGTAGGAGACCTCATCAGTCCAGTCGTCCAGGAGGGAGGTTTCAGTAGTAGAGGAGGGCTCCGTTCCCTAAGTGTGGGAGGTTCCATACAGAACCTTGTTACCTGGATATCCCGGTATGCTACGGGTTTGGAGTGAGAGGTCATATTCGGCGAGACTGTCGTGCGCCCAGTCAGGGCATGGGTGGTGCTTTTGCTCAGCCGTCTGATTCTTCAAGAACCCGAACAGCTTCGTGATCCGTTCTCTGTGTCGACTCCGGTTGGTGTCCATTACAACCGCACGAGTCTATAGGAATTGTGTTGTCACGGTATGTGGTCGAGATACCACGGCCGATCTTGTCGAACGAGGGATGGTAGATTTCGATGTCATCATGTGGATGGATTGGCTTTACTCGTGCTTTGCTAAACTCGACTGTCGGACCAGAATTATGAGGCTAGAATTTCCTAATGAGTCAGTTATCGAGTGGAAAGGGGTTGGTGTGGTGCCAAAGGGTAGGTTTATTTAATACCTTAAAGCCTCGAAGATGATTAAAAATGGGGTGTATTTATCATTTGGTCCGGGTTGCGGACACCACTTCAGAAGTGTCTGCCCCCGAGCCCGTCCCAGTCGTGAATGAGTTTCTTGAAGTGTTTCTGAAAGAGCTTCCAGTGATTCCGCCAGACAGAGAGATCGATTTCGGGATTGATGTATTGCCAGATACGCAGCCAATATCTATTCCCCCATACAGAATGGCGCCAGCCGAGTTTAGGGAGCTAAAGAAGCAGTTGAAAGACTTATAGAGAAGGGGTTCACTCGGCCGAGTGTGTCGCCATGGGGCGCTCCGGTTCTTTTCGTCAGTAAGAAGGATGGGTCGTTTCAGATGTGTATTGATTATCGGCAGCTCAACAAAGTCACTATCAAAACCAAGTATCCATTACCTCGGATAGATAATTTGTTCGACCAATTGCCGGGTGCGAGGATTTTCTCCAAAATTCATTTACGGTCGGGGTATCACCAGATGAAGATCAGAGAGCATGATATTCCTAAGTCCGCCTTCAGGACTCGTTATGGCAATTTTGAATTTTTGGTAATGTCCTTTGGACTGACCACTGCTCCAGCAGTTTTCATGGATCTTATGAATTGGGTTTTCAAACCGTTTCTTGACTCCTTCATGATTGTTTTTATTGATGACATCCTTGTCTACTCGCGCAGTCGGGAGGTCATGCTAATCACCTCAGGACAGTTCTACAAACTCTTAATCATCACCAATTGTATGTCAACTTTTCAAAATGTGAATTTTGGTTGGAGTCAGTCACATTTTTGGGTCATGTTGTTTCAAGAGAAGGGATTAAGGTTGATCCCCATAAGATCACATCGGTAAAGGATTGGCCTAGACCAACGAACCCGACAGAGATTCGCAGTTTCTTAGGTCTAGCCGGGTATTATCGGAGGTTTGTGGAGGGGTTCTCTACCCTCGCCTCCCCATTGACTAAATTGACGTAAAAGGAAACTAAGTTCCAATGGTCCGACACTTGTGAGAAGAGCTTTCAGGAATTGAAATCAAGACTGACTTCGGCACCGGTATTAACCTTGCCAGAAGGCATGGAAGGCTTTGTGGTTTATTGTGATGCTTCAAGGATTGGCTTGGGATGTGTTTTGATGCAACATGGGAAGGTTATAGCCTATGTTTCCAGGCAAATCAAGGATCACGAGAAGAATTATTTGACGCATGATTTAGAAATCGGGGCAATTGTGTTTGCATTAAAAATCTGGCGGCATTATTTGTATGGGGTCTATGTGGATGTGTTCTCATACCACAAGAGTCTCCAATACTTGTTCAAGCAGAAGGAGTTTAATTTAAGGCAGTGGCGATGGTTAGAGTTGCTTAAGGATTATGATATGAACATTTTGTACCATCCAGGTAAAGCAAATGTAGTGGCCGACGCTCTCAGTCGGAAGTCTATGGGTAGTCTGGCCTAGTTGGAGGAAGGTCAGAGGTCGTAGGGGGGTCTGTCTCTCGACCTCAGATAGGGGGGAAGTTATGGTGCTTAATGGGGCAGAATCATCACTTGTAGCGGAAGTCAAGGAGAAACAGCTTATTTGTCCAGCATTGGTGCAATTGAAGGAGGCAGTTTTGAATAGAAAAATTTCGGTATTCACTCGGAAGAGATGATGGTGTCTTGCGGTGCTAGGGAAGATTGTGTGTCCCTGATATGGATAATCTTCGGGAGAGGGTGATGGCGGAAGCTCACAATTACAGGTATTTCGTGCACCCAGGTTCTACAAAAATGTATTAAGACCTCCGGGAAGTTTATTGGTTGAGCGGTATGAAAAGAGGGGTGGCAGACTTTTTATCTAGATGTCTGAATTGTCAACATGTGAAGGCCGAGCACCAGAGGCCTGGTGGGTTAACTCAGCTTATGGAGATTCCAAGGTGGAAATGGGAAATGATCAATATGGATTTAGTGGTAGGGTTACCCCGCACTTAGCGTAGATTCGACTGTATTTGGGTGATAGTGGATCCACTCACGAAATCAGGTCACTTATTGCCTGTCAAGTCCACCGATACTGCAGAGCAGTATGCTCAGCTGTATACCAAGGAAATACTCAGGCTTCATGGTACTCCAAATTCTATTATCTCAGATCGAGAAGCTCAGTTCACGGCTAATTTTTGGAGGAAATTTCAGCAAGGTTTGGGTACTCAGGTAAATCTCAGCACGACTTTCCTTCCGCAGACTGATGGTCAGGTAGAGCGTACTATTCAGACGCTTGAATATATGTTGCGGTCTTTTGTGTTAGACTTCAAGGGTAGTTGGGATGATCATTTACGGCTTATCGAATTTGCTTACAATAGCAACTTTCACGCTAGTATTTGGATGGCCCCATTTGAGGCCTTGTACGGAAGGAGGTGTAGATCTCTGATTGGGTGGTTCGAGGTTGGTGAAGTAGAATTGTTAGGGCCATATCTTGTGCACCAGGCATTGGAGAAAGTCAGAGTCATTCAGGAGAGGATGAAAACCGCTCAGAGCCGTCAAAAATCCTATGCGGACGTTCGTCGAACAGAATTGGAATTCCAAGTTGATGATTGGGTATTCTGGAAGGTATCTCCCATGAAGGGAGTGATGCGGCTTGGGAAGAAAGGAAAATTGATCCTAAGGTATGTCGGGCCCTATCGGATTGCTCAAAGGATAGGAAAAGTGGCGTATAGGTTGGAATTACCCCCTGAATTGTCATTAGTGCACCCAGTGTTCCACGTGTCCATGTTGGAGAAGGTGGTTGGGGATGCATCAGCCATCGTGCCAGTTGAGGCTATTGAGGTTAATGAAGAATTATCATATGAAGAGGTTCCAGTTGCTATTCTTGATAGACAAGTCCGTATATTGAGGAACAACGAAATTGCTTCAGTTACAGTATTGTGGCAAAGTCAGCATATTGAGGAAGCCACGTGGGAAGCGGAAAATGAGATGAAGTAAAAATATCCCCATTTGTTTGAATAAGTCTAGTAGTGTTCGTCAGAACTGTCATCCCTAAACAAATCATATTTTTATGTTCGGTTTCGTGCCACAGCACCCCTTCTTCCCCTAATTACCTTATTGTTGTGACTTTCCAATGTGTGCTAAAATGGAATCTGTAGTTCTATCTGACTAGAGTGCAACCCTTGAGTTAAATGAATGTTTTGTGAAACGTATGTGTTGGGCAGGTGATTGATAGTAGTATAGAGTGGTGATGATCAATTGAAATGAATATAACATATTGAGGTGATTGGGTTGTACGAGACTCATTAAAAAGGGCCAAGTTATGTGCAAAGATGTAAATCATGTGCAATTTGTGGTATGAATGGAAGGAACTATGTGTAGTTGACAAATGATTGAATAATTGCAGATTGTTGAGGTAACAACGTTGTGTGTAAGTTATCGGTGATTAAAAACTGTGTAATGATGTTTTTGAAATGTGTTCGGGGGCTCTCTGACAGGTAGATAGGTCTAATTGCAGATGGAACTCTGGTGAAATTTTTCTAAAATATTGGAGTTAGTAATTTGGGAATTGCATATCATGCTTTCGAAGCTAAATGATATCCAAAACCCTCATTCGAGGACGAATGATTTTTTTAAGGGTGGGAGGATGTAAAGACCCGCAAAATTTTCTTGTCAAAAAAATTATAATAATATCCGAATAAATTCCCGAGTTGTTGTTATTGTGGAAATTTTCAAATCAGACCAGAACTGAGTAAAAACTACCCCCAAGACTTAAAGAATACAATTTTTTCCAGAAAGTGGGTGTTATGCGACTAATTATGCGATCGCATAACGTGTATGCGGACCGCACAACGGTCGCATACATGGGCGGTGTGTTTTGAAATTTTGGCGCATCTTGAGGGACATTATGCGGTCGATTATGCGGACCGCATGTCAGGAATGCGATCGCATTCCTGGCTGCATTCTTGTGTCGGGCTTCTATTTTTTTTTATTTTAACACCCGACCCCAATCCAATTAAAACACCCCTCCCCTTCATTTTAACTACTTTTTCTGAGAAATTAGAGAGAGGATAGAGTGGGTTCTAGAGAGAGAAAGTCCCACCTTCATCAAATTTGTCTTCCTTCATCAATCAAGCTTGGAATTAATCAAGTAAAATACGGATTTCTTCACTCTAAGAGGTAAGCTTCCACCCCACTGGCCCCAAATTTCCAGATTTTGGTAAAAATGACTTATGGGTAGGATACTTCGTAAGGATGGGGTTAAGAGTCTTTCATGCATGTACCCATTTTATCATAAGCTAGTAAAGGAAAGTAGGGTAGGGTAACCTTTAACTAAAATAAAAGGGGTTAGTTAATCTAAAGGAGCACCTAGTGGTTGATAGAAAGCTCAAATGAGTTCAAGACATGTTCATGATTCCTAATTATAAGATTAAATGTTTCACATTGTGAATTAGATTGAAGGTGCTAGAAGGTCCGGTGACTTGAGCTAGAAATTAAGGAAAAAAAATCCCGATTCGAGGTATGTATGGCTAACTTTAACCTTCGTAGAATCCTCTTATTGGGTCGAATATGTGGTATGTGCACCTTATGTGGGAATGTGTGAAATAGTTAAAAACCATACGTGGAAAAATAATGAAAGGAGTATTATAAAATAATGTAACTGAATTGAGCAAATGTGGAAGTACCGTGTTCATGGAATTTTCTACTTGATAAATGTTGTGGGGCCTTGGGCCAAATTAAATGAGCTGTTAATATGAAATTGTATTCCTTGAAAGGATAATTCTTGTAATGTAATTGTTTGTGGTTGCTGTTATGAAATATGATTGTCAGGGGGATCGGGTTGCGCGCCACAACACAAAGCAATAAGCTTCATGAGGTGTGAGGTAATAAGGGTAGCCGAGGTAATAAGGGTGGTCGAGGTAATAAGGAGGAAATGTGATCGATATCACTACTGAAATGAAAAGTTATGGGCTCTTGAATATGATGATGTTGATGGGGAAAAAGGGAAAGATTGTGAAACTTGTTTGATTATGGTTGTTTCTTTTCACGTACCTTAATTTATTTGGTTATATCACTGTCTCTTAATTGTGTACTGTTTGATTGTACTTGGGATAAAGTTTGTGTATACATAGTAGTACTATTCCACAGCACTAACGTCCCTTCTGCCGGGGGCGCTACATCTTTTATATGGATGTAGGTGGGTCCATAGCAGGTAGCCTAGCTCGCCGTTAGTGGTGTCTTCTCCTCATCCTCTTCCAGCTGTACTGGTGAGCCCCCTTCCCCTCGGAGCCATGTGTTGTTTCTGCTATCTCTTTTGAGTATATTATGTATTGTAAGGTATAGCCGGGGCCTTGTTGCCGGCAAGTATTGTATAAACTCTTAAGCATTCTTAGAGGCTCCGTAGACACTATGTGGGTGTATATATGTATATTTTGGGAAGTGGTTGTTATTGTTCGTAATCATGGTTCGTATTGGAAATGGTGTATCTATTTTGTATGTAACGGGAAATCTAATATGGTAATGTAATACGAGGAAAAGAAATTGGACAGTAATCACATGCTTTAGATAGCCATTGAGGAAGGGAATCTTACATCCATATGATGAAGAGTGAATTCCATGTAAGTAGCAAAGGCTATAAGGAGTCTAATTTCTTCCAATCTTTCAACTGGAGAAAAAGTCTCATCATAGTCTATGCCCTTCTCTTCAGTATATCCTTGAACCACCTGTCTTGCCTTGTTCATTATAACTATTCCATCTTTATCAAGTTTGTTTCTAAAGACCCATTTAGTGTCAATCACTGATCTGTACTTAGGTCTTGGTACCAGATGCCAAACTTGACTTCTCTCAAATTGGTTGAGTTCAACTTATCTTGCATTCACCGAGTCTGCATCCTTCAAAGTCTCAGAGACATTTTTGTGTTCAATAAGAGATAAAAAAACATCAAAAGATCAAAGGTTCTTCAAATAATGTCTGGTATTGATTCCAGAGGTTGGATCATTGATTATGTTCCCAATGGGACGAGAACTTTCTTATAAGGTTTCAGAACAAGATAATTTCCCCTAGATGTTCCTTTAATGTTTTTTTGCTGAAAAACATGTTCATGTCAGGTTTCCTCAAGGTTTGAGGATCAGTTACTCTTTGTTCAGTTCCCCATGTCTCGTTTCCTTGGGTGGAAGGACCTGTTCCATCACCTGCTCCTTCCTCTGGTGCAGCTTCAGGCTGAGTTGTAGTTACATTTGAGTTTCTTACCAGTCCAATTGCTTCATCATATTGTTCCTGCTTATCAGAAAGAATGTTAGTTACATCAAAAACAGCATGTACGCTTTCTTCTACATGCATAGCTCTTTTGTTATAAATATTATAAGTGTTACTATGTGAAGAATATCCCAAGATTATTCTCTCATCACTTTTGTGATCAAACTTACCAAGGGAGTCTTTTCCATTATTGTGCAGAAAGCACTTGCATCCAAATAACCTATGGTAGGATATATTTTTCTTTCTCCCTTTAAGTAACTCAGAGGGAGTCATCTCAACAAGTGGTCTAGAAATGCACCTATTTATGATGTAGCATGCAATGTTCACAGCTTCTGCCTAGAAGCTATGGGGCAGTTTACTAGCAAGTAGCATAGTTCTAGACATTTCCTCCGTTGTTCTATTCTTTCTTTCAATTACTACATTTATTTGTGGAGTTCTAGGAGCATAAAAATATTATTTATGTCATGCTTACCAGGAAATTCAGCAAATTTAGCATTCTCAAATTCAATACCATGATCAAATCTAATTGATGCAAGTTGATTATCTAGTTGTTTATGAGTTTTTCAAAAAAATGAAGTGAACATGTCAAATGCTTCAGCTTTAGATGTTAAAAATAGTGTCCAAGTAAACCTAGAATAATCATCAATAGGTACCATAACATATCTCTTACCACCTCTGCTCAATGTTCTGATGATCCACATAGACCGATATGGACATGTTCCATTGTCCTGACAGTACTTACCATTTTCTTGCTTTTAAACTATGATCTTACATGTTTCCCCCTTGCACAAGCCTCACAAAATTCATCTTCCTTGAACTTAATGTTAGAAAGCCCTATCACCAAGTCCTTGGACACTAGTTGTTAAGTTGGCTTAAACTGTTATGTCTAAGTCTCTTGTGCCATAGGAGGGGATCATTGTCCAACACACTTCAGCAAGTGAGTTCATTGTCTGAGAGTGTAGACAGATCCACCATATATATGTTATTCACTCTTTTTCCCAGCAAAACTATCTTATCAGTGGTATGATTAATCACAAATCATTTTGTACAGATGAAAGCTACCTTGTTACCTTTATCACACAATTCTGATACACGTATTAGAATGTACTTCAGTCCATATATCAAGTATAAATTCTAAATATAGTGAGAATCTATCTTACCTGCCTTTCCAACCCCAATTATCTCACCTTTCTTTCCATTTCCAAAGGAAACATCACCTCATTTAAGGTCCTCAAGTGAAAGGAACTGGTTTTTGCTTCCTATCATGTGCTTCGACTAACCACTATCCATGTACCATATTTAGGTGCCCCCCTTCACTTGCACCTGCAAAAATAAATCAAGGGTTAGTCTTAGGAACCCAAACTAGTTTGGGTCCCTTTCTATAGGAAAAAGTATAAATCAAACTTTTCTTAGCCCAACTTGACATGCTATTTTTCCCAAGAACAAATTTTTTGATCTTTTGATCTGCCTTTTCTTTTGCAGTGAAATCACGTTTATAGTGACCGGTGTTTCCACAGTATGTTCAAATCTTATTCTTAGGTAGTGTGAGATACTTGCTTTTGGGATCCCACTTAGGTTCATAGTTCCCAAAGCCATGTCTTCTTCTGTTACTACTATGATGTTCTTGTAGCCATGAAAGTGCATAAGAGGACATGTTCCATTTTCAAGTTTTGTCTAGCTCATGTTTGACCTTGTTCAGGTCCTCCTTTAAGATCTTACTTGTTGATCCCCTTTTTACAACTCATCTTTCATTTTACCTACATTCACTTCTAAAGTGAGTTATGTGTCACCAGCTGTCTTTTTACTTGTTCCTAATTTATATTTTAGATTTTCAGATCTAAGTTCTAGGACAATTGTAGCAAGTGCATAAACTGTGTTCTTCAACACAATATTTTCACTTTGAGTTTCACAAGCCCTAAGTTCCAGGTTTTTGCAGTTAGCTTTCAAAATCACACATTCTTTTGACAGCTGTTATTTTTAATTATTCACATCCTCAGATTCATCAATCTCCTCTAGTAATAATTCAAATAATATTTCTTTATAAAAAATTTAATCTTGTCTTTGAATGAAAGACGCTTACTTCAATTTCTTCATCAGATTCTCCAATAGCTATTAGTGTTTGTTCATCATCATCATCATCTGAGCTTTCACCTAACCTTTTTCCCCTAGTAGCAACCATAGCTTTGGTTGATCCTTTGTTGTTTCCTTTCTTGGGATGAACTTGTTCCTTCTTCGTGTTTCTTCGTTCAGCTCTTTCTTCCTTCCATTCAATCTCCCACAAAGGACAGCTTTTGATCATGTGATCAGCCTTTCCATACTTGTAGTAGCCATCATTCGTTTGCTTCTCCGGAGCTCTTTCCTTATCCTAGATTCCACTTTTTTAAGACCCATTTCCTCTCATTAGGTACTTCTTGAAGTCTTTGGTGATCATCGCCATTTCATCATCTTCCTGATCAGAACCTTCTGTAATTTTGAGTGCCAAACTCATTTCCTTATTAGGTACATCAATTTTCATGCTTTCTCTCCTAAGTCCCTAGGTAGTGAAAGTTCTAATCAATTCATCCAAAGGGAATATAGCAATATTCTTTGATTCTTAGATGGCAGTGATGTTGCTTTCCCGAGTAATTAGCAAGACCGTGGTGAGTATCTTCTCAGCTCTTTCTTCTTCAAGGATAATCCTACCAATAGATTTCTATTCATTTGTCAATCTAGTGAACTTTGGGAACATCTCCTGAATTGTTTCCCCGTCCTTCATAACAAAGTTTTCACTCTAAGAGTACAGTAGAGTTCATATTGATTTCTTCACCTCAGTTGTTCCTTCATGGGTAACTTGCAGCGTGTCCCGAATTTGCTTCACAGTGGAACAACCTTCGATTTCTCTGTACTCATCTGGACCAAGTCCACAAACAAAACATTTCTTACCTTTGGCATTCTTTTCCCACTTCTTCAGATCTTCAACATTGCAATCAGCTCTTGTCTTTGGCACATCTACTCCTTCAGCATTTTTCTTCATAGTAGCCAGTGGACCATCAATGACAATGTCATATAGCTCATAGTCCTCTCCCTGTATGTGATCCCTCCTTCTTGATATCCACCAAGAGTAGTATTGGCCATTAAAGAGTGGTGGCCTGGTAGTGGATTGGCCTTCCCAATTTTAGAGTGGTACACTCATCTTGATCTTCTCTTAAGGTGTTAGCCTCTAAAAGGATAACCAACTCTGATACCAAAATTGATGTTTTATACTTCAGTACCACACAAGAGAAGGGTGATTTGTGTAGTGTCCAATTTTTCATATGCATACATTATAGAAGTGTCCGCTTCTTCTACGCGTTCCTTGCACTACAGTTGCATAATAATAAATATAGAAAGTAAAGAACACAAGTATTTTTACGTGGAAAACACCTGGCTCATATCACGATCTACTTCCTAGTAGGATTTTTCCCAACACTTCACTAAATCACTGAGCCAAAATTAGTGTATACAAAAATCTTATAAACCTAAGGATTACCTCTAACCCTTTGTGACAACCAGCCTCAAGTTATTGCGATAACTTCAAGTTAACTCTAACTTGAACAATACACTCAAGTACCTAGTACTTCTATGGTGGAAGAGTTCTAGTTATATTCAACTTCTAACTGATCCCTTATCTAGGATAGAGTTCTCTTAGAATAAGTTAGTCTTCCTCCTTATCAATTATGCATCCTTTTTGTTCAGGAGATATCGGATATAACCACTTGTGCTTATCCCCTTCTCGTGCATGCCTCCAGGGCCCTGTGTATAGTGTGTCTAGACCTGGTTCATGTATGTTTTTCTTTATCAACAATCAAAAAAACTTACTCAAGCCAACAAATTCCCTATTTTTATGATGACAAACTCTATGCTTTTCATAAGCATGAAACCTGTTTCAACTCAGTTTAACATCAACACGATGTTAGAACATTTTCCATTTTAAAGTCACAAATCATGAATGACTAGGTTCATAAGGTTATAAACATCACACTCCAAAGTAAAAAGCATAGCTTCCCCCTTTTGGCATCATCTAAACGTTGCATAATTAAGTTAGATAACTAGATTTTAGCAGATCTTACTGACGACCACTGAGGCTACTTCAAATGCAATCATAGATTCAAGTTTCTCTTATCGATCTAAGGATATTATCTACCTAACAAATATCAAATACTATTATATTGAAGCAATGATTATCATAGATAAGAGTCATTCACAAGCATAGAAGGTAATAAAAGTACTTCACCATGAGTAAAAAGAAAAAAACATCCCATTCGGGTCACTGGATTTCTAACTAGGCTAGGAAAGACCAGGTTCTTAGTTTCTATCCTGACGCAACTTTAACATATCATGAGGAATTACTTCATTCTTCTTCTTTTACTTTGCAAGCTCAATCCTGAGAGCATCCCTCTCAGTTTCTACTTCAGTCAGCCTCTTCTTCAGCCTCTCAATCTCAGCATCCTTAGCCATATGCTGTCACTTTGTTGTTCACAGACACCCTCTTGGATGAACCATGTTCTTTGGGAGAAACATGGACTTCATAGTCATAGGCAATCAATGTGTTCGCCCCAAAGTGATGTTTACTTGTTCTAACAACCCATTTCTTGAGGTGAACCATTAAGTGAGCAAGCACAAGAGTGAGAATGAACCCATAAGGTGTGGCATGAGTTTTGGTGCAAGTGAGTACCTTATCAAGGAGCTGGATGATTAACCCCGACTAATTGATCTGCCTCCCACTATCCAGACACTCCATAAGGACCATGTCCATGAAAGCTGAAATGTGCCTCCTCTCATGCCTGGGTAGAACAACCTTGTTGACAAATTCAAAGATCATGTAACGGCCCAGCCGGTCGTACTGCGAGATTAGCCCAGTTTCCCCCATTTCTTCTTTATCATATGTTGCTTCGCCTATTTATATTGTATTGGGTTGGTTGGTTCGGGTTCGGAGTGGTCGTGGTGAGAACTGAGACACTTAGTCTCTCAAATTGGCTTAATAGTTAGAAAAGTCAACTGGGAGTTGACTTATTGGTAAACGATCTCGGAATGTAAATTTTATTGCTCGGATAGCTACATTAGGTTATTTGGTACTGAGGAGTTTTCCCCGAATGGAGTTTTGATGTTCGGTCTAGAATTAGGCTTGAATGGACGAAAGTTAGTTTTTGGCGATTTCCAGTCGGCATGGGAAAATAGGCTATCGGGGTCGGAATGGAATTTTGGGAATTGGAGCAGCTTTTTAATGTCATTTTAGATATGTTTGCAAATTCTCAGGTCATTCGGACATGTTTTGGTTGGTTTCGTCATCATTGGCGGAATTTAGAAGTTTCAAAGTTCTTAGGCTTGAATTTGATGTGATTTTGGTGTTCTTGCATTGTTTTTGGTGTTTCGAAGGTTTGACTAAGTTTTGGTTGAGGTCCCGAGGGACTCAGGTGTGTTTCAGGTGGTCAACGGACCAACTCTTGGCTTAAAAACTTGGCAGATTTTTGCTGGTGTGAGGTTTTGTTTTCCTTCTATGCGATCGGGGGAGGATGTTTGCGATTGCGTAGGCCTAACTGGGGATGGCAGGATTTTTTTTATATGCGATTGCGTGGTGGAGGTCACGATCGCGTAGGGTAGTTTGATGGGGCAGCAGATTTGTTCTTCGCGATCACGTGGGAGCTTCCGCGATCGCAATGAAGAAAAACGCTTGGGCAAACAGTTTAAGTTCTAATTTCGGGGGTTCTTCGCCATAACTCAATATTACATTAGAGATCTCGGGGGAAGGAGATTTTGGATGATATTTTCAGTGGGATTCTTGTGGTAAGTGTTCTTCAATCATTTTTGGTTCAATTTCATGAATTTGTCTTGATTTTCACCATGCAATTTGAGGAATTAAAGTAGAAAATTTGGGAAAAATGGGAGGAAAAATTTGGAAATTTCTTTGGGTAATTTGAGTGGGCTATTGAGGTCGGATTTTGATAAATTTGGTATAAAATAGACTCGTAAGGGAATGAGGATTCTAGTTTTGTGATTTTTATCAAATTTACAGACGTGGGCCCAGGGCTCGGGTTTGACCAATTTTGAGAATTGTGCCTAAAATTGATAGTTTTCATTTTAGCCTTGTTCATTTAGCGTACATTGATGATGTTAATCTGGTTTTTGTTAGATTTGGAGCACTCAGGAGCCAATTCTAAGGGCAAGAGCATCACAAATTAGTATTTTGGCCCGGGTGGAGGTAAGTAATGGCTATAAATCTTGTCCTGAGGGTATGAAACCCCGGACTTCGTATTTCTCTCTGTTTTTTTAGAATGCTGCACATGTCGGATGACGAGTATGTGGCGTGCACTGATTTTTGGATTGGACTTGTTCCTCTCTGTTGCAACTATTAAGCTGCGTATTTTACTCTAAACCATATGTTAAATTATGTTCTAGAACTATTGCTACATTTGGGCTGTAAGCCATGTTTGGGGCGTCGTGCCGACTTATTTAGACCCCTTGGGGGCTTTTTAATGCTATTTCCTCACTTTTGATTTATGATTTACAGTGAGTCATATTGTGCTTAACTGTTTTTGAAACTCAGCCTTATTTACATTATTTTGAGATATAAAATGATGTTTTGGGTCGAGTACCCCATTTTACTGATACGCCCGAGGGGCTTTTGAGAGTTGCTGATTGAGTGAGGCCGAGGGCCTGATTGTGAGGATATAATATGCCACGAGGTGGATTGATATTAGCGCTTGGGGATAAGTAGCCCCTCCGGAGTCTATACACACCCCTAGTGAGCACAGGTACCTACTGAGTGCGAGTGGCGAGTGCCGAGTGACGAGTGATTGCGAGGCATGAGTGACCGCGAGGTTACCCGAGGGGCTGATACTGAGTGACTGTGAGGTATGCTGAGTGATGTTCTGCCCGAGGGGCGATTTATGATTCATGTTTTGACCCGAGGGGCTACTTATGATTTATTTCATTTTTACACTAAATCCTTCGGTTATTTTTATTTCTGAAATTGATGGAAAACACATTCTTCAAAGGATTTTACTTAAGTTGGCTTTTATGGCATGTTGATTTCATAAATATATTTATATTTTTGGAAAGAAAGGATGTGCATATTGTGAACTGATGATTTGATTTTTATGTGTTTCTTACTGTTTAGACTTGATTTATTTTCATTACTACTGAGTTGGCGTACTCACATTACTCCCTGCACCCCTGTGTGCAGATACAGGTGCTGATACCTAGCGTCAGCCATCTATTTCCGTGCGGAGCCGGAGTCAGGAAATAGAGGTAGTTGTCTAGCGTCCGCAACATCTCTGTTTTTCTTTTCTTATTTGTACCTAGTTCTGCGTTCCGATGTTTTATATCATAATAGTAAACTTTTTGGTATATTCCTTAGATTCTCATGACATGTTGACTCCTGATCTCGGGAATGGTATTGGGTCTATTAACTATTTGTTTAGCTTAATAGATTCAGTAATTTATTTACATCTATGAAATATTGGAAATGGTTGGGATTTTGGAAAGAACCTGTAAAAATGTGATCATTGGCTACCCTATTCCACGATAGGCGACATCACGGCCGATTAGGATTTGGGATCGTGATAAGTTGGCATCAGAGCCTAGGTTACATAGGACTCAACGATCATGAGCAGGTTTAGTAGAGTCTTGCGGATCGGTACGGAGACTTCTGTGCTTATCTTCGAGAGGCTGCGGAACCCTTAGGAACAATCGCATTTTTCTTGAATTATGTCATGCCATTTTGTTGATTCTGGAAATCTAAACTTCTGTTGTTTCATTCTCTCAAAGTTGGTGAGTACTCGCGCTACCAATCAGAGTGATCAGCCACTTGCTAGACCAGCGAAAGGTTGAGGCTGCGGTCGAAGTCATGGTAGAGGTAGAGGCCAGCCCGTGCAGCAGTCGGGGCTTTACCAGTTGATCCCCCTACTATTCAGGATCAGGTTCCCATTGCAGATGCTCCAGCGGGATAGGCTCAGGCACCGGTAGTGCCTATTATTATTTCGTGTCTTCAGGAGACCTTGGCTCAGATCTTGACTGTGTGTACCACCCTTGCTCAGGTATTTGTTGTTACTTCTCAGGCCAGGGGAGGAAGTCAGAATCTAGTTTCCCTAAAACCTGAGCAGGTTACCCATGGCCATCAGACGCGGGGGGCGATTCCAGCCCAGCCGGTTTCTCCAATTCGGGACTTCATGGTTCCGGCTATGCTAGAGGACGAGCAGCGCAGACTGGAGAGATTTAGTAGACTTCAGCCTCCAATGTTCAGTGTTGCTGAGGGCGAGGATGCCTAGGGTTTTCTTGATAAGTGTCAGAGGATGCTGCATACTACTGGGATTTTGGAGACCAGTGGGGTACCGTTTACTACTTTTCAGTTTTCTGGTGCTACTTTCACTTGGTGGGAGTCTTTTGAGAGGCGTAGGCCTGTTGCTTTAGCACCCCTCACCTGGAAATAGTTCTCCACCATCTTCTGGGAGAAATATGTACCCCAGTATCATAGGGAGGAGCAACGCAGGCATTTCGAGTAGCTGCATCAGGGGGAGCTATCAGTGACGCAGTATGAGATGCGGTTTTCGGAGTTGGATTGTCATGCCACTGAGTTGGTCCCTACTGATAGGGAGAGGATTTGGAGGTTCGTGGAAGGCCTCACTTATCAGCTCTGCCTTTTTATGACTCAGGAGAGAGTATCAGATGCCACCTTCGAGCAGGTTGTTGATATTGCTCAAGATATTGAGTCGGTTTGCCACCAGGAGCGGGAGGACAGGGAGGCCAAGAGGCCTCGTGGATCAGGTGGTTCCAGTGGTGCTCCTTCCAGGGGGCAGTTTCAACATGGTAGAGGCCGCTCATTCAGGCCTCCTCAGCTAGTCCGCCCAACCTATAGTGGTGCATCTTCGGAGCATGATCCTCACACTTCTCAGCCAGGCTATTTTTCATTCGGTGCCCTTCCAGCCCAGAGTGCAGCTTGAGCACCACCAGTTCAGAGTTCCTCTATGCATGATTCTTCTAGTGGCCATTCTGGTGCGAGGGGTTTTTACCAGTCCCCGTCTCCAGCCTCGGGGAGTTTTTTTGAGTGCGGAGAGTTTGGGCACTTGTGGAGGCAGTTTCCACGTTGTTCTGGTGGTTCTTCTCAATAGAGGGGCCAGCCCTCGACTTTAGCTCCAGTTACTTTACCACCCGCCTAGATAGCCAGGGTGGTAGTAAGTCAGCTAGAGGCCGCCCTAGAGGGGGAGGTCGAGCAGGTATAGGTCAGGCCCGTATGTATGTGTTTCCATCCAAGCCAGATGCTATATCCTATGATGCAGTGATCACAGGTATTGTCTCAGTCTGCCGTCGAGATGCTTTGGCTTTATTTGACCCTGGTTCTACATATTCTTATGCCTCGTCATATTTTGCCCATTTCCTGGATATGCCCCGTGAGTCTTTAGTTACGTCTGTTCATGTGTCGACTCCGGTGGGCGATACTATTTTTATGGACCGTGTGTATAGGTCGTGTGTGATATCTGTTGGGGGTCTGGAGACCCGAGTGGACCTACTCTTACTCAGCATGGTAGATTTTGATGTTATATTGGGCATGGATTGGTTATCTCCGTGTCATGTTGTTCTTGATTGTCACGCTAAGACCGTGACCTTAGATATGCGAGGATGTCCGAGGGTTGAGTGGAGAGGTTCTTTTGAGTATGTGCCTAGCAGGGTGATTTCCTACTTGAAGGCTCAACGTATGGTTGAAAAGTGGTGTTTATCGTATTTGGCCTTTGTGAGAAATATCAGTGGTGAGACTCCCACTATTGATTCGGTTCCTGTGGTCCATGACTTTCCGGACGTGTTTCCTACAGACCTGCCAGGCATGCTACGTGACAGGGACATTGATTTTGGTATTGACCTGGTGCCAGGCACTCAGCCTATTTCTATTCCACCTTATCGTATGGCACCAGCGGAGCTAAAGGAATTAAATGAGCAGGTTTAGGAACTCCTAGATAAGGGATTCATTTGTCCTAGTGTGTCACCTTAGGGTGCATCGGTGTTGTTTGTGAAGAAGAAGGATGGTTCTATGCGTATGTTTATTGATTATCGGCAGCTGAATAGGGTTACGATGAAGAACTGGTATCCCTTGCCTCATATTGATGACTTGTTTGATTAGCTGTAGGGTGCCAGGGTGTTTACCAAGGTTGACTTGCGTTCGGGCTAGCATCAGTTGAAGATTCGAGGGCCAGACATTCCGAAGACTGATTTTAGGACTAGATAAGTTAATTATGAGTTTCTGGCTATGTCTTTCGGGCTAACCAATGCCCCAATAGCCTTTATGCACTTTATGCACAATGTATTCCGGCCTTATCTGGATTCTTTCGTCATCATGTTTTTTGACGATATCTTGGTGTATTCCCGATCTCGGGAGGATCATGAGCAGCATTTGAGAGTTGTGCTTCAGACCTTGAGGGAGAAGAGATCGTATGCAAAATTTTCTAAGTGTGAGTTCTAGCTTGATTCAGTAGCGTTCTTGGCGCACGTGGTGTCTAGTGAGGGTATTCAGGTTGACCCAAAGAAGATAGAGGCAGTGCAGAGCTATCCTAGACCGTCATCAGCTACTGAGATTCGCAGTTTCCTTGGTTTTGCAGGGTACTATCGTCGTTTTGTAGAGGGATTTTCATCTATTGCAGCACCTATGACAAGACTGACCCAGAAGGGTGCTCAGTTCAGGTGGACTGAGGAGTATGAGGAGAGCTTTCAGAAGCTCAAGTCCTCTTTGACTACAGCTTCGGTATTGGTTTTGCCCACAGGTTTAGGTTCCTATACAGTTTACTGTGATGCCTCGAGAGTTGGCCTTGGAGCGATTTTGATGCAGGATGGTAGGCTAATTGCCTATGCGTCCAGGCAGTTAAAGGTGCACGAGAAGAATTATCCAGTGCACGATCTTGACCTAGCAGCTATTGTCCAAGCCTTGAAGATTTGGCGTCATTATTTATATGGAGTGCATTGTGAGATTTTCACTGATCACCTTAGTTTGCAGCATCTGCTTAAGCAGAAGGATCTGAATTTTTGTCAGAGGAGATGGTTGGAGCTTCTCAAGGATTATGACCTCACTATTTTATATCATCCGGGGAAGGCCAATGTAGTGGCCGATGCCCTGAGTCACAGAGCAGAGAGCTTGGGGAGTCTAGAGTGGAAGTGGGAGCGAATCACCATGGACTTTTTAGTTGGGCTCCCATGGACTTCAAGGAGGTGTGATGCTATATGGGTTATTGTGGATCGGTTTACCAAGTCTGCGCACTTCATTCCTGTTGGTACTACTTATTCTTCGGAGTGGTTAGTTGAGATTTATATCAGGGAGATTGTCCGATTGCATGGGGTTCCAATTTCTATCATTTCTGACAGAGGTACTTAGTTCTCATCTCAGTTTTGGAGAGCTTTGCAGAGAGAGTTGGGTACTCAGGTCGAGTTGAGCACGGCGTTTCATCCTCAGACTGACGGGCAGTCGGAGCGTACTATTCAGATTCTAGAGGATATGTTGCATGTCTGTGTCATTAACTTTGGGTGTTCATGGGACCAGTTTCTGACACTCATGGAGTTTGCATATAATAATAGTTATCATTTGAGTATCCAGATGGCTCCGTATGAGTCTTTATATGGTAGGAGGTGCAGATCTCCGGTTGGATGGTTCGAGCCTGGCGAGGCTAGGCTATTGGGCACAAACTTGGTTCAGGATGCGTTGGGTAAGGTGAAGTTTATTCAGGAGAGGCTTCACACGGTGCAGTCTAGGAAGAAGAGTTATGCGTACCGGAAGGTCTGAGATGTGTCTTTCATGGTTGGGGAGAAGGTGTTGCTGAAGGTATCATCCATGAAGGGTGTTATGAGGTTCGGGAAGAGGGGAAAGTTGAGTCCCCGGTTCATTAGGCCATTTGAGGTGCTTCAGAGGATTGGGTAGGTAGCTTATAGGCTTGCCATGCCTCCCAGCTTATCGAGTATTCATCCGGTGTTCCATGTTTCGATGCTCGGGAAGTATGTTGGTGACCCATCTCATATTTTGGACTTTAGCACGGTTCAGCTCGAGGGTGATATGTCATATGAGGTAGAGCTAGTGGCTATTTTGGGTCGTCAGGTTAGAAAGCTGAGGTCTAAGGATATAGCTTCAGTGAAGGTTCAATGGAGAGGACAGCCGGTGGAGGATGACACCTGGGAGATCGAGCAGGAGACACGGAGCAGATATCCTCACTTATTCGAGACTTCAGGTATGTTTCTAGACCCGTTCGAGGACGAACGTTTGTTTAAGAGGTGGAGGATCTAACGACCCGGCCGGTCGTTCTGTGAGATTAGTCCCGTTTCCCGCGTTTCTTATTTATCATATGTTTCTTAGCCTATTGATGTTGTATTGGGTCGGTTGGTTCGGGTTCGGAGTGGTCATGGTGTGAACTGAGACACTTAGTCTCTCAAATTGGCTTAATAGTTGGAAAAGTCAACTGGGAGTTGACTTATTGGTAAACGATCTCGGAATGTAGATTATATGGCTCGAATAGCTTCGTTAGGTGATTTGGGACTTAGGAGTATGCTCAGAATGGAGGTTTGATGTCCAGTGTAAAATTAGGCTTGAATTGGCAAAAATTAGTTTTTGGTGATTTCCGGTCGGTAGGGGATAATAGTCTATCGGGGTCGGAATGGAATGTCGGGAATTGAAGCAGGTTTGTAATCTCATTTTGGATATGTGTGCAAATTTCCAGGTCATTAGGACGTGTTTTGGTTGGTTTCGGCATCATTGGCGGAATTTAGAAGTTTCAAATTTCTTAGGCTTGAATTTAATGTGATTTTGGTGTTCTTGCATTGTTTTTGGTGTTTCGAATGTTCGACTAAGTTTGAATGAGGTTATGGATTATTTTGGTATGTTTGGTTGAGGTCCCAAGGGCCTCGGGTGTGTTTCACGTGGTGGAGGTCGCGATCGCGTGAGTGTGAGGTTGTTGTGCAGTGCGATCGCATGGAGTTGTTCGCGTTCGCATAGAGTTGAAGGGCGTGTGAGGGGGATGAACCTTTGTTATTCGCGATCGCGTAGAGTTCATGATCGCGTGGGTTTATATCATGCTGAATCGCGATTGTGTGTGTATGTATGTGATCGCGTAGGGTAATTTGATGGGGCAGCAGATTTGTTCTTCACGATCGCGTGGGAGCTTCCTCGATCGCAGTGAAGAAAGAGGCCTGGGCAGACAATTTAAGTTCTAATTTCGGGGGTTCTTGTCCATAACTCAATATTCCATTAAAGAGCTCGGGGGAAGGAGATTCGGACGAGATTTTCAGTGGGATTCTTGTGGAAAGTGTTCTTCAATCATTTTTGGTTCAATTTCATGAATTTATCGTCATTATCACCATGCAATTTGATGAATTAAAGTAGAAAATTTGGGGAAAATGGGAGGAAATATTTGGAAATTTCTTTGGGTAATTTGAGTAGGCTATTAAGGTCGGATTTTGGTAAATTTGGTATGGGTAGATGATATGTGGCTAGAATTCATGGTTTAATGCATTATGTGCCTTACATTTTATGTGCGTTAATGGTAAAAATACACCTCGTTTGAGCATAATGGAGTCTATTTCATGTGTAGGTGAATTGGAGATGGAAGCCGAGCTAAATGGATGCATAAACGTCAAAAATACACTCAAGAGTCAAAAAGGAGTGAACCTAGCTATAGCCAGGCGTTTGGGCTGTAAAGCCTGGTCATGCCAGGCGTTAGCCGGGCATTTGGGCTGTAACGCCTGGTATGGCCAGGCGTTCGGGCTCTAACGCCAGGTATGGCCAGTCGTTTGGCCTATAATGCCTGGTCCTCGATCCGGCCCAGTCCGAGTTTTAAAGGCTTTAAGTGTTTCCCGGTTTGATTATAAGTATCCTACACGTTTAGGGTTCGTCCCAAAACCTATAAATAGACCCAAACACACAACTTTGGAGGAATTATGCCATTAGAGACAAGAGAATTGCGTGGAATACTACTCAGCAAAGCAAAACATTGATTTTTATATCCTTTATTCATTACTCTGTAATTTAATTATGTAATTTATTTTGGATTTGATTATTATGAGCATGAGTAGATAATTTCTTTAATCTAGGGTTTTGGTGGAACCCGTTGGGGGATGAACTTATCGTGATACTAATATAGTTTGGTTGGTTGTTAATCTCTATTTGTTCAACTACATTCTTGTTGTAGTTAATTGAAAGGATCCTCAATTAGTTGTGCCTATTTATTATGTATCTACTTGAGAAAGAGTGCATTTAGGTAGTTTTTTGNAATTACTTGAGAGAGATTTATGATAACTAGAGTGTTCATGATTGATAGAGACAACTAATCAAACTATAGGAAGTATCCAAAAAAGAAGTTGACCGACGGGGAAAACCATAACCTTAGACCGTTATTCTAATTGTTTACACCGCATTGTTAGTTAATCTTTAGTTTATTAATTTTGTTCAGTAGAAGTAGTAAAACATTACTAATTGATATTCAAAATTCTTGAGAAAGTTGATTAAGTAAAAGTTCGTATTCTGGCAGCTTGCTTGATACGTTAATTCCCTGTGGAATCGACTCTGGGCTTAATACCCCGGATTATATTTGCAATGCCCGCTTAGTATTTTATTAGACATAGTTGAGCGTGATCAAATTTTGGTGCCTTTTCCGGGGAATTAACGGTGTTATCAATTGGAGTTGGAAGAAATACAAAATTCTGAAATATAGTCAATTTTCATTTATACATTGAAAGTTTAACGTTTGCGAACTTGGTAGTACGGGTGCATTCCTAGAAACTCATCGAGAACTGATGAAGTATTTAAAGTTTATTAAACCCCGAGAAAGTTTTCAAGGCCCTAAATCGGGCCAATTGAAAAAGCAAACAACAACCATCAATTGAACAACTTGAACCCGACATGGAAGATCCAAACAACAGGAATAACAATGGGGATGATGTGATAGACCCAGTTGCGCAGATAGGGGCAAAGGCTCCTTTATATGACTGGGCACAATCCACAGCAGAGAATTTGGACACTGCAATACTAGTCCCTCAAATACAGGCTGAATCTTTCCTAATTACAAATAATATCCTGCACTTGTTACAGAACAAGAGACTATTCTCAGGGTCATACATCGAAGACCCCCAACAGCATTTGAAGAATTTCTTGTCGATTTGCAAAACACAGAGGCAGCCAAACGTCACTCAGGAGGTAATAAAACTATTGTTGTTCCCATTGTCAGTGACTGGAGCAGCCCAGACTTGACTAAACTCACTCCCCATCAATTCCATTACCACATGGGAGGAGTTATTTAAGCAGTTTGTGAACAAATTTCATCCACCCAACAAGACAGCTCAACAAATTGATGAAATCTTGAGCTTCAGACAGAAACCAGTTGAAACATTGCAGAAGACATGGGAATGATTTAAAGGAATGCTTGTTATCTATCCACACCATGGTATTCCGGAGCAGATGTTGGGGCAGCATTTTTATATGGGTCTGGCTGATACTGTAAAGGCAAATGTTGATGCCTCAGCTGGTGGGGCATTCTTGAGCAAAACATAGAGAGAACGTCAACTCCTGCTTGATAAAATGGCGCAGAATTCAAGGTGGACAACCAGGAATGCACCCATTACTCCTTTCGTTCACTCAGTGCCCTTCGATCCATCCAATAGTATTGCAGAGAACGTGGCCACTTTGATAACAAAGATGAGCATACTAACTAAGAAGGTGGAGGAATCAGGGAAAAACCAGCAGGTACACATCGTGGATACAACCAATGGGGGATTATGCACATCTTGCATTAGTCAACCATTTGGTAATCAGTGGAATGCAGAATGTCATCACCCTCCTTTTCCAGAAAACATGAATTATGTGTCAAATTATGGAAGCCAGAGACAAGGTGGACAGAATTGGAATTAGCACGTTCAACCATATAGACCACCTTATCAGCAGCAGAACAATGGAAACATGGGTGCCATGAGACCTCATGGTAATGTGGCACCTTACCAAAGGCCACAAGGGTATAACAATCAGAATCAACAACAGGCCTACCACCCTCCTCAGCAACAACATGGGGGGAGGCAAGAAGATGGGTTTTCCAAGCTCGAAGCAATGATGCAACAGGTGATTGGGACAACTGCTAAAATCAGTGAGAGAGTAGAGGTACATGATGCATCTATTAAAAATATTGAAGTACATTTGGGCCAGATATCTATGGCAGTGAACAATCGTCCTCTTGGGACTTTACCTGCAGATACTCAGGTAAATCCTACGGACCAGGGCCCAAGGCAGCTGATGGCAGTGAGTCTTCACAATGGCAGGGACTTAGACTTGGAACTGGAGATAGCTCGTGAAAGCAGGCAGGCCGAGACACTGGTGCCCATGCCGATTGAACTTGATGATTCAACAAACTTGACCAAGGTAACAGTGCAACCTACTGAAGGAGAACCCAGTACGCAGAGTGAGGCTGAAAAAGAAGTGGAGATAGCCCAGGAGCCGGTAGTTGAGGTGGAGGCTGAGAAAGAAAAGTCCCAAATCACTGGGAAAAAGAGACCGCCAGCTCCATTCCCTCAGAGGCTGGCCAAATACCAAAAGGATGAACAGTACAAAAAGTTCTTGGACATGCTAAAGCAAATACAGGTAAATATCCCATTGATTGATGCGTTGAAGGAGATGCATGGTTATGCTAAAATGATGAAGGACTTGATGTCCATAAAACTTGACTTCCAAGATCTGGCTACCATCACCCTTACTCAGACTTGTAGTGCGGTGGTGACGTGTCCTATTGCTGAAAAGTTGTCTGACCCAAGGAGTTTTACAATTCCTTGTACCATCGGCAACTTAGCTTTCACCAAAACTCTATGTGATTTGGGGACCAGTATTAATCTCATGCCCCTGGCCATTTAAAAGAGACTGGGGATTGGTAGAGCCAGACCAACTTCAATGTTATTGCAGCTAGTTGACAAGACGGTAAAGAGACCGTCAGGCATTCTGGATGATGTATTGGTGCAAGTGGGGAAGTTTGTGTTCCCTGCTGATTTTGTGATACTAGATTGTAAAGTGGATGAGGAAATTCCCATAATCTTGCAAAGGCCATTCTTGGCACAGGAAGAGCCCTCATCGATTGTGAGACTGGTGAAATTAATATGAGGCTCAATGATGAAGAAATCACGTTCAACGTACAGAAGTCTATGAGGCAACCAAGTGAGTTCGCCAACTGCTCTCTTATTGATGATGTGAACGTGATCCCGGAAGAAGATGATGTGTCCCTGACTGTTAGGGACCCTTTGAATGCATGTTTGATGAATCTAGATGATATGAACGGTGAAGAACTAGCAGACTGGGTGTTAGCACTTGAAGGAAAAGGGGTATGGCCAAGGGCTCTCGAGTTTGAGTCATTACACTTAGAGAAAAAAGAGAGCTCGCCGGCCAGTCCATCTATTGAAGAATCACCCAGGTTGGAACTGAAACCACTGCCACCTTATCTAGTTAATAGGAACAAAGAACTCATGGATGACGTACAGGAGGTGCTAGTGGAGAAGGCCATAGTAGAACACCAACAATCAATAATACTTAATTTTGAGGATGTCAATGTGGTAGAAAAGATACTAGAGTTAACCAAGGACATTGATGATACGTATTTTGTTGAATCTAGTGTCATTACTGTTGAGGATGTAGATTGCATTGGTACATACTCCAACCATTTTTTCACATTCTCTTTGGATGATGATATGAAAATATAGACATCCAAACCATTTGAGGATTCAAGGAATAAGGAACAAGATGCCTACACTCTGGAATTCTTCTTGTCTGAAAGTCGGGAATACACATCTCATCGAAAGGCCAAGAAGCACAAATTACTACATTATCTTATTTGGCCAGTCAGATTTGTTCCACCACCCCAGGAGAATGGTCATAGAGCAGAATCAAAACTTGGGGTCCAATTCATAAGTTGAAATTGGAGGCATATAGTGATTGAAGCGTTTATTCGAAGGAGCATGGAAAGCAAAACTAATGGAGAGGATGTCGACGCTAGTTGATCAGGAAATTTCTTACACCTTATTTTTACGTCTTGTTTTGTCTATATGTGATGCACTGAGGACATTGCATGATTTAAGTGTGGGGTGTTGTAAATATTTGTTGTGTTTAGTGTGCTTTCTTATTTGTAGTTTTGGCTTTTCATGTTAGTAAGTGTTTCTTTTTTGTAAGTTTTGTAGATTTTTCTGTTAGTCATTTTATTTTAGGTAGAAAAAAAAATAGAAATATGTGGACTTTTCCTGACGATGGATCTATTAGACAATTTTCTTGAGAGAAGTAAGTCTAAAGAAATACCAAAAAGATTTTTGTTTAGGTAGTGTAGTAATTTCCCCTTGGTTTTTCTTTGGACCGCGGTTCTTTTCCAAGGGTTTTAAATTGAACGGGGTGTAGGTAGTTTTTAATTTTTAGGAGTAGGAACCATNGCTCAGTTTTTGACTCTAGAATAAATACCATAAAATCGTGGATTCTTAAATTTGCTTAACTGCTTTGAATGGAGTGTCGTGATAGATCCAATCCTAAGTGAGTTTTGTGCCATGTGTGTGTGAGGTTTGTATGTTATTCTGTGCATTGCATTTGATGTTTAGAACATGCCCCGTGTGTGTGCAAAGCGAAATAGTAGTTTTGTTCAGTCTTGGAAGTGATATAGGCGTTTCTTTGTTGAGCCAGCTATGTATATTTTACCCGCCTAATTGTTATGTATCGTAGTTAACCACGTTAAGCCTATAATTCTGTTTCTCTGGCAACCATGTTACAAGCCATACCCCTTTGTTTGAATAGATCATATATTTGAACCTTGTCACCTCTCGTAAGCACTGGAAATGTGATGAAGTATGAAAAAGTTAAAGTGTGGGGTGGTAGGTTGATTTTTGAGGGGAAAAATTGAAATAAGGAGAAAGGTGCACTGTTTTTAAAAAGTAAGAGTTACTTGAAAAAAAAAGGAAGAAAATAGTTGTATTGTTGAGAAAAAAAAAAAAATATATATATATTCCTTGACAAGTGGTGACTCTTGATATAATTGTCCTTAAAGAAGTATGGGGTAATAATATTGATGTGATGGAGGAGTTTGGTTTGACATAAGTATGGGGTTTGAATATTAAAGTATATGTATTAAAGTGCTTAGGGAGGTGTAGTCACTCTAAATGTATCCTACCCGTCCCGCAGCCTACATTACAACCAAATAAAGTCCTACTTGATCCTAGACTGAATGAGCTCGATTAGTAGAGTAGTACACTAAGGGCAAGCCTATGGTGCATCTTTTGTGGCATATGAAAATTATTTCTGAGAGTGAGTAAATTATTTCGATCTTGAGTTCCTAAGTGTTCTTTAATTTCGTTGTGTGTGGAACTAGCTCTTTGTTTTGGTGAGGGCACATTATTCATGAGGGAAAGGTAATGTTGTTGACCTCTTTTTTAGAGTAGTGAGTGAATTGTGAATAAAGCATGGTATGTGTGAGTCGATTATTGAGGTGAGGATGTCACACCTTTGTGCTTAAACTATTTTAAAAATTCTTGGTATAATGCGTTAAAGGATTTTCTTAAATAAGTTGTGTTCATGGGTGTAGTTTAATTGCTCGAGGACGAGCAAATGTTTAAGTGTGGGGTGTTGATGTGTGGCTAAAATTAATGGTTTAACGCATTATGTGCCTTACATTTTATGTGTGTTAATGGTAAAAATACACCTCGTTTGAGCATAATGGAGTCTATTTCATGTGTAGGTGAATTGGAGATGGAAGCCGAGCTAAATGGATGCATAAACGTCAAAAATACGCTCAAGAGTCAAAAAGGAGTGAACCTGGCTATAGCGAGGCATTTGGGTTGTAAAGCCTGGTCATGCCAGGCGTTAGCCAGGCGTTTGGGCTGTAACGCCTGGTATGGCCAGGCGTTTGGGCTCTAACGCCAGGTATGGCCAGGCGTTTCGCCTGTAACGCCTGGTCCTCGATCCAGCCCAGTCCGAGTTTTAAAGGCTTTAAGTGTTTCCCGGTTTGACTAGAAGTATCCTACACGTTAAGGGCTCGTCCCAAAACCTATAAATAGACCCAAACACACAACTTTGGGGGAATTATGCCATTAGAGACAAGAGAAATGTGTGGAATACTACTCTGCAAAGCAAAACATTGATTTTTACATCCTTTATTCATTACTTTGTAACTTAATTATGCAAGTTATTTTGGATTTGATTATTATGAGCATGAGTAGCTAATTTCTTTAATATAGGGTTTTGGTGGAACCCGTTGGGGGATGAACTTATTGTGATATTAATATAGTTTGGTTGGTTGTTAATCTCTATTTGTTCAACTACGTTCTTGTTGTAGTTAATTGAAAGGATCCTCAATTATTTGTGCCTATTTATTATGTATCTACTTGAGAGAGAGTGCACATTTAGGTAGTTGTTTGAACAACATCACTCCCATAGTATAGACGAAAGTCATAACCGAGGGTTTAGAGGTTGGATTAGAAATAACGATACCTCGGGTGCAATCTAAAGTGAATTGTAATGCAATCTAGCTAGCGTAACATGAGAGAGTGCGTCTAGTAAATTATCATAATTACTTGAGAGAGATTTATGATAACTAGAGTATTCATGATTGATAGAGACAACTAATCAAACTATAGGAAGTATCCAAGAAAGAAGTTCACCAATGGGGGAAACCATAACCTTAGACCTTTAATCTAATTGTTTACACCGCATTGTTAGTTAATATTTAGTTTATTAATTTTGTTCAGTAGAAGTAGTAAAACATTAACAATTGATATTCAAAATTCTTGAGAAAGTTGATTAAGTAAAAGTTTGTATTTTGAAGGCTTGCTTGATACGTTAATTCCCTGTGGGATCGACTCTAGTCTTAATACCCCGAATTATATTTGCAAAGCCCGCTTAGTCTTTTATTAGATATAGTTGAGCGTGATCAGTAGACTTGTAAGGGAATGAGGATTCTAGTTTTGTGATTTTTATCCAGTTCCGAGACATGGGCTCGGGGCTCGGGTTTGGCCAATTTCGAGAATTATGCCTAAAATTGATAGTTTTCGTTTGAGCCTGGTTCATTTAGCGTATATTGATGATGTTAATCTGGTTTTGGTTAGATTCGAAACAATCAGGAGACAATTCGAAGGGAAAGAGCATCACAGATTAGTATTTTGGACCGGGTGGAGGTAAGTAATGGCTATAAATCTTGTCCTGAGGGTATGAAACCCGGACTTCGTATTTCTCACCGTCTTTAGAATGGAGAACATGTCGGATGATGAGTATGTGGCATGCACTAATTTTTGGATTGGATTTGTTCCTCTCCATGGCAACTATTGAGCTGCGTATTTTACTCTAAACCATATGTTAAATTGCGTTCTAGAACTATTGCTATATTTGGGTTGTAAGCCATGTTTGGGGCCTCGTGCCGACTTGTTTAGACCCCTTGGGGGCTTTTTACTGCTATGTCCTCACTGTTGATTTATGATTTACACTCAGTCATATTGTGCTTAACTGTTTTCGAAACTCAGCCTTATTTACACTATTTTGAGATATAAAATGATGTTTTGTGTCGAGTACCCCATTTTACTGATACGCCCGAGGGGCTTTTGAGAGTTGCTGACTGAGTGAGGCCGAGGGCATGATTGTAAGAATATGATATGCCACGAGGTGGCTTGATATTAGCGTTTGGTCTGAAGGTGCCCCTCCGGATTCTGTACTCACCCCAGTGAGCCTACTAAGTGCGAGTATCGAGTGTCGAGTGACGAGTGATTGGGAGGCATGAGTGACAGTGAGGTTGCCCGAGCGGATGATACTGAGTGACTGTGAGGTATGCTGAGTAATGTTCTGCCCGAGGGGCGATTTATGATTCATGTTTTGGCCCGAGGGGCTACTTATGATTTATTTCATTTTTACACTAAATCCTTCGATTATTTTTATTTCTGAAATTGATGGAAAACACATTTTTCAAAGGATTTTACTGAGGTTGTGCATATTGTGAACTGATGATTTCATTTTTATGTGTTTCTTACTGCTTAGACTTGATTATTTTCATTACTACTGAGTTGGCGTACTCACATTACTCCCTGCACTCATGTGTGTAGATACAAGTGCTGATACCGAGCGTTAGCCTTCTATTTTCGTGCGGAGCAGGAGTCGGGATATAGAGGTAGTTATTCAGCGTCCGTAGCATCTCTGTTTTCCCTTTCTTATTATGTACCTAGTTCTTCGTTCCGAGGTTTTGTATTATGATAGTAGACATTTTGCTATATTCCTTATATGCTCATGACATGTCGACTCCGGATCTCGGGAATGTTATTTGTTCTATTTAACTGTTCGTTTTGCTTAATGGATTCAGTAATTTATTTACGTCTATGGAATGTTGGAAATGGTTGGGATCTTGGAAAGACCCCATAAATATGTGATTGTTAGCTAGCCTACTTCCACGATAGGCGCCATCACGACCGGTTAGGATTTGGGGTCGTGACAGATCATCTTGTGGGCAGGCTTCATTTCACTCTTGTATACAGCCTGGGATGTAGCTCTATGTCTCTGTCATCAAATTTTTTGGTAATGGAAAGGGAGGTAGGTAGGTTTTCTACGCTTGGCTATTCAACTTCTTCTAATTATTGTACCCTTCAGCAGGTACAAAACTCACTTGCACTCCTTTCACTATTCTTGTTGCTCTTCAATCCTTTATTTCATAGTTTCCCAAGAACTCCACAATTTCTGCTCGGGCTATTTTTCCTTCCAACTGAAGGACCATGTCTTTCAAACCCTGAAATTCTAGCTTCTCCAGCAGCATTACCATTCATTCCTTCTCTAAATCTCTAAGGAATCTACCCTTTAGGATTATTCTTTTTCCAAAATTCACCATCTTTTCATGTTCTTCATCATTTTCCTCTTCTTCCTCACTTTGTTCTTCCAGTACTTGCACTTTTCTCTATTTCTTGGCAGACCCGGTTATTCTTGCCAAGGTAGAAGGTTCTGTGTCAACAGACTTTGTGGGGAACTTCTTTTTGGAAGTCTTTCGTTTCTTTGATTTTGGAGTCACAGCCTCCACTTCTCCATCCTCGTCCTCATCGTGATGGACCAGGCCCATCTCCTTAATTTCAATTGTCTCAACTAGTTCACCACTTTCTTCCTTCCCTTTTCATCAGCTTTTCTTTTACTCTCTTCTAAGGCCCTTTCGAGTTAAGGCTCATCTACTTACTCAGGATCCTTCTAGCTCTTCCTCTTGTAGGAGGAGTCTCTACAGGAATAGAAGAAGCAACCTTTCTCTTTTTGTGTGCCCTAGCAGTTCCAGGGATTTTAACTCCTAAAGTTTTCTTCTTCTTTGGGTTGTAGCTAGAAGACACCCTCTTTAGGAAATTTTTGAGGGGTTCCTTCACAGATGGAACAAGTTCTTGGAACCTCTTCCTCAACCTAACCAACCCCTCAGCTGCACTTGCATCTCCAGATCCATTACCGCATTCTTCTCTCAAACGTTTTCCTCCTCGACAACTTCCTCACTCTATATCACAATTTCCCATGTTTCCTCAGTCAACCCAACAGGAGTAGGTGAAGATTCAGGAACTCCTTCTTCTCCCTTTCCCTTTACATCTCCTTGAACACCCTCACTCTCTTATTCTTTTTTCTTTTTGTTATTATCACCAATTTTACCCGACTCAGTAGTCTCTACACCATAAATAGTACCACAAGTACAAATATGTACTCCAGATTTTAGCCACATCAGAGATGACATCAGATGTAATATTTAGCCCAAAAGTTATTTGTTCTATCTCAGACGAAACATTTTCCCCCTCAGTTGCAGACATGAAAGATTCTTCTAATTTTTGGGGTTTCTCTCTTGACTGACATTTAATTTCTCATCCAATTTCTTGGATAGTTCACTACTAGCCACTATCGTACGAGCAAACATCTTTACTCGTCCTTTCTTGGAGGTAGGGGTGGTTGAAGGTGTAGGTGATGGTTCTTTGTGTGGTGAAGAAGGATTTTCAGCAGGGTTTGACATTTGTTTTATATGGAAGAGATAGGTGTATAGAAGAGATGGTAGAAGATAGAGAGAATTTTTTGGCGTCTTGAATTTTCTACAAAGATTAGAAGTGAGGAAATGGTTAAAGTATAATCAATTTAAAGAGGAAGACTTGGAGTGGGTAACAGATGCTTATTAAAGCTCAAAGGTCCAATCAATCTGTGAAAGCTAGCTTGAATAGACGTTGGACTCTTTCGTAGATTCTAGGCAATTATGGCATGTGAGACTCTTTTGATGAAACTAGTTCGTTTGTAACAGATAGACTTGAAGGAGATTGGGATTAAATGGGACTCTCTGTTTCATCATGATCCAAATACATATGTTTCAAATTATGTGGAGTTGAGTGTACATACCATGTAAGCTTGATGAACCACGTTCTTCACTGAGAATTCCCTTGTGTAAGTCTGAGTTTTCCAAAAAACAAAATGATGGTAATACCATTAAAGATTAGTGAGACATTTTAGCATATGGCACAAGAGTATACTAATAAAAGTATGAAACTGAGCAAAATCAAATCTAATTATTTACACAATTAACAAATTATCTAACCAATTATTGAGTTAGAACTGTTCCTTTTAGGTGATACTAATCATCCCTAATTCTAACTTGTTCCTTTCAAAGTGATCTCTACTTAGAGCTTTTGTGAAGATGTCAGCTATTTGCTTGTCATTATCACAAAATTCCACAGTAATCAAACATTTCTCATAGTTGTCCCTCAAAAAGTGATGCCTAACATCTATGTGCTTAGTTCTTTTGTGATAAACCAGGTTCTTGGCCATACTAATTGCATTGGTGTTATCACAAAAGATGGAAATACAGCCTACATAAATTTAAAAATACATTAGTTGTTGTTTGATCCACAACAATTGAGCACAACATGAGGCACCAACCATGTACTCAGCTTCAGCAGTAGACAAGGCCAAAAAATTTTTCTTTTTGGTGGCCCAAGACACAAAACATGAGCAAAGAAAGTGTGTCATACCTGAAGTGCTCTTTCTATCCACAATAAAACCAGCATAATTAGCATCAGCATATCCCACTCAGTTGAAATTACTACCTTTTGGATACCATAGACAGAGAGCAGTGGTGCTTTTTAGGTATTTCAAGATCCTCTTGACAGCAGTCACAACTGTCAAATGAGACTCCTTTGGATTTTCCTGGACTCTAGAACAAAGGCCTACACTGAAAATAATGTCATATCTACTATCAGTGAGATATAAAAAAGAGCCAATCATTCCCCTATCCATATCATCTATATGGAGTGGTTCATCTATATCTAATTTTGTGGTTGTTGCTATAGGAGTTTCCTTTTCTTTGGAATATTCCATTAAACCTTTTAAGCAACTCCTTTACATACTTCTGCTGATGGATCATAGTTCTATTTGAATTTTGTTTATTTTGTAAGCCTAAAAATAAATTAAGCTCACCTATCATACTCATTTCAGATTTATTCCCCATTAGCTTAGCAAATTCTGTACCTAACATATATGTACTTGCTCCAAAGATTATATCATCAACATATATCTGAACTACCAAGAGATCATTGAATTTTTCTTTCAAGAACAAATTATTGTCAATTTTACCTCTGTTGTAGCCATGCTCAAGCAAGAATTTAGAAAATTTTGCATACCATGCTCTTGGAGCCTGCTTGAGCCCACAAAGTGTCATGATCATGACATTCCTTGCTTTCAAAGCCAGGATGTTACTTGACAAACACTTTTTCCTAGATAGCCATTGAGGAAGGCACTCTTGGCATCCATATAATGGAGAATGAATTCTATGTAAGCAGTAAAGGCTATAAGGAGTCTATTTATTTCCAATCTTGCAATTGGAGCAAAAGTTCCATCATAGTCTCTGCCCTCCTCTTGAATATATCCTAGAACCACCAATCTTACCTTGTTCGTTGTAAATATTCCATCTACATCAAATTTTTTTGTGAAGACCCATTTATTGACAACCAATGATCTTTCCTTTGGTCTTGGTACCATATGTCAAACTTGAATTTTCTCAAAAACGTTCAGTTCATCTTGCATTGCATTCACCTAATTTGCATCCTACAAAGCCTCAAAGATATTTTTAGTTTTAATAAGAGATAAGAAAGCATCAAAAGCACAGAGGTTCTTCAAAGAAGATCTGGTTTGGATTCCAGAGGTTGGATAAGAACTTTGATACTTGTAAGGTTTCACTACCATCTCGTTTTCCCCAGATGTTCCTTCAATGTTTGTTACTGAGGAACATGTTCATGGATAGGTTCCCTTGAGGTTTGAGGATCATTTCCTCTTTATTTAGTTCCCCCTATCTGGTTGCTCTGGGTGGAAGGATTTGTCCCTTCCTCTGGTGCAGCTTCAGAATAAGCTGTAGTTTTGCTTGTGTTTCTTACCAACCTAATTGCTTCACCATCTCATTCATACCTCTCAGAAAGAACGTTAGTTTCATCAAAAACAACAAATACACTTTCTTCTACATACATAGTTTTTTTTTTTTTTTGTTATGAACATTATAACCTTTACTATGTGAAGAATATACCAAGAATACTTCTGGGATCAAACTTACCAAGGGAGTCATTTCCATTATTATGCACAAAGCACTTTCATCTAAACGCCCTAAAGTGGGATATATTTTGCTTTGTCCCTTTAAGTAACTCATAAGGAGTCTTCTCAATAAGAGTTCTAGTCATGCATCTATTTATGATGTAGCATGCAGTGTTCACAGCTTCTGCCCAGAAGGTGTGGGACAGTTTACTAGCAAGTGGCATAGTCCTAGAAATTTCCTCCAATTCCATTTTCTTTCTTTCACCTTCTCCATTTTGTTGTTGAGTTCTAGCAGTAGAACAATTATGATCTATACCATGCTCACAACAAAATTCAGCAAATTTAGCATTCTCAAATTCGGTACCATGATCAGGCCTAATTGATGCAAGTTTATTACCTAGTGGTTTCTGAATTTTTCTAACAAATGAAGTAAACACGTCAAATGCTTCATCGTTAGGTGTTAAAACAGTGTCCATGTAAACCTAGAACGATCATCAACAAGCACCATAACATATCTCTTACAGCCTCTGGTCTCTCATTGGTCCACATAGATCCATATAGACCAGTTTCATCATTCTGCTAGTACTTGCTATTGTTTTGCCTTTAAAAGAGGATCTTCCCCAGAGCTCTTGCCTTGTTGTAGCTTCCACTTCTTGAAGAATCATTTCCTCTCTTTAGGTACTTCTTGAAGTTTTTGCTGATCATTGCCACTTCATCATCTTCCAGATCAGAACTGTCAATGATTCTAAGTGCCAAACTCCTTTTCTTCTTAGGTACATCCATTTTCATGGTTTGCCTCCTAAGTTCATAGGAAGTGAGGTTTCCAATCAATTCATCTAGAGGGAGTGTAGCAGTATTCTTTGACTCCTGGATGGCAGTGATCTTGCTTTCCCAATTAATTTGCAAGATCCTAGTGAGTATCTTCTCAACTCTTTCTTCTTCAGGGATAATCTTGCCGAGAGATTTTAGTTCATTTGTCAATATAGTGAACCTTGTGTACATCTCCTGAATGGTTTCTCCATCCTTCATAGAAAAGTTTTCATACTGAGTGTACAATAGAGTTTCTCTTTATCTCTTCACTTGAAGTGTTCCTTCATGGGCAAACATCCTTGGATTTTGTTATACTCATCTAGACCAATTCCACAAACAAGCCATTTATTGGCTTTGGAATTCTTTTCCACTTCTTCATATCCTCAACATTGCAATCAACTCTTGTCTTTGGCACATTTACTCTTTCAGCATTTTTTTTTCAAAGTAGCCAGTGGACCATCAGTGACAATGTTTCATAGCTCATAGTCCTCTCCCTGTATGTGATCTCTCATTCTTAACTTCCACCAAGAGTTGTACTGGTCATTAAAGAGTTTTGGCCTAGCAGTGGATTGCCCATCCCAGTTTCCAGGTGGTGCACTCATCTTGATCTTCTCCTAAGGTGTTAGCCTCTTCAAGGATAACCTTCTTTGATACCAATTGATGTTTTATACTTTTGTACCACACAAGAAGGGGGAGGGGTGATTTGTGTGGTGTCCAGTTTTTTTCATGCATAGATTATAGAAGGGCCTGGTTCTTCTATGTGTTCCTTACACTACAGTCGCGAAATAATAAATGCGTAAAGTAAAGAACCCAAGTATATTTTTTGGAAAACACTTGGCTCAAAAGTTGAAAAAAACACGACCTACTTCCTAGTTGGATGTTTTCCAACACTTTACTAAATCACTAAGCAAAAAATAGCATTTACAAAAACCTTATTAACCTAAGGATTGCCTATACTCATTTGTGGAAACCAGCCTCAGACTGTTGCGACAACTTCAATTTAACTACCTTGAACAATACACCCAAACTACTTAGTACAAATGCTTCTAGAGAAAGCTAAAAGGTACAACTCAAAATCCCTACTACAATGAAACTAGAATAAAATACCAAAACTTGGAACTTGTTCTTCTATCTGGTTCATGTAGCTTCAGGTTCTCACACTTGAAACACATAGGAATTATTCACAAAATGCCTTGTTATTTTGCTCTCAACTCTTGTTTAACTTCAGAGTTTATGTGTACTTATAAAACAGAACGTTCTGAAATATATAGAGTTAGTAGAATAAGACCAACTAAAAGAGTTCTAGTTATCTTCAATTTCTAACTCCTCCCTTATCTATGATAGAGTTCTCTTCAATAAGAAGTCCTGCTCTATGTCAATTATCCAACCTTTTCATTCAAGAGATATCATATATAACCATTTGTGCTTACCCCCTTCATGTACATGCCTTGTGCTTGAATCTGCATATGCCCTGGGTATATTGTGTATGGACCTGATTCATGCATGTGTTTCTTCGTCAATCATCAAAATAAACTTACTCAGGCCAACAGTCATAGTGTAAGTTGTGATATGCTCTTGTGGATTCGATGTTCCATTATACTTCAAAATATCAAGCATCTTCAATCTTTTCGGAATCAACTCTGAGGCTGCCCTTGGTTTGAATCTGGCCCCTTCAATATTGGTGCTTCTCCTAGGATCTGATCCATTCGGGCGCGAAATTCTTTAGAATTTTGATCTAACTGATCATTCATTTCAATCATGAATCTCATGAGCTCGGTTTTTAAGGGATCATTATGTCATTCCCAGATCCACTACCTCTACCACCTGCTTGATTTTCATTAAATCCAAACTCCTCCCTCAAAGTGATGTTACCGGTTCTTTAACGTTGTTTGATTAGCAGTGTCACGACCCAAAATCCATCTGAATGAGTCGTGATGGCACCTGGTCTCTAAAACTGGGAAGTCCTAACACATGCCGAAATGATAACAAGTCTTACTAAACAAATATTCATCATGAAATAGAAATTTCTGAAAAAACCAATAGTCTCAACATGATACATTATCCCAAAATCGGTAGTACAAGTCATAAGACCTTATAGGAGTAAGTGTACCTTGAAGACTCCAACAGCACCATGCATAAGTCTCAAAACCGACTCGATCTGAAGTATCTGGTTCTGCACACAAAAAAAGTGCAGAAGCGTATCATGAGTACACCACGGTGGTACCCAGTAAGTATCAAGCCTAGCCTCGGTAGAGTAGTCACGATGCCAGGTCAAGACACCCACCGAACATGTAAACATGTACAGGATATGACATAAAGCTAACAAAGAAGGAATATCAAAGTAATGCAAATAGTAGACAGAAATCATATTACAAAAGATAGTAACGATAAGGGAACACGAATGGCAACGAGAAACAACCAAGAAATTAAGCAACAACATAGTTGGGGTACGGATGAAGTATAAATGTGCTCAAGTGGGGAAAACGATGTAAAGTGAACCAATCAAATCATTTCGAGTACACAATTTCAACAATCCCATTTCTCGTAATCTCACATCATAAACCACAACTTCCATACCTTTAACACACATGGAGTCTTGTGCCCACATCTTTCCATCTCATTTCGCACGGTAAAATCCACGTGCTAGTCAGTACATAATATCCGTGTCAAATGCTAATTAGGATATTCAAGAGATTTTATTTATGCATCATAAATAAAATTACTGTTTCTAGACCAAGTAGGAAATCAATGAGAAAGATGAGTTTATTTTAGAAATCATTATGGTGGAGAAAAATAACATTTTCATATAAAATACAACACAGAATAAGCTATTGAAATTAATAGAGAATTTATTAAATTAAAACCTAATAAAAATCCCTTTTTAAGTAAAATAAAAACATTAGACAGGATACGAGATTAAGTTGAGAAATCAATGAAGTAAAATATGAAAAGTATTAGAGATAGTAAGTTCTGAATAAAACAACGAGTTTTAACTTAAAACTCACACAAGGTAGCATGATATAATTCTTTTATTTCAAATCACTATATTACTAACAACTCAGCATGACAGAAGGTAATGACTTAACGTAGTAAATTCACCTTTAAAATCAATTCACCAGAATAATAATATTAGGAAAAGAACTCAGGAAATGAAGGCAATAAGTCAATGACAATAACTTAATCCTCGGAAAATGGTGAAAAATCGAAAATACAAATTCTCATAGTCTTGTACGAAAGAACCGAAGCCAATACAATAAAACAAAGAATGCAAAAAACACAAAATATGTTGTGGCGCGCAACTCGATCCCACGATATAATATCAATATCACAATTCACCCTTATTCCACCATATCAATTCACCCTTATTTACCCTGTTGCGGCGTGCAACCCGATCCCACCGTACAATATCAATATCATGACAATAAATAAAATATGTTGTGGCGCGCAACCCCATCCCACCATATAATATCAATATCATAAGTCACTCTTATTTCACAATAACAGTACACCCTTATTTCACCTGTTGTGGCATGCAACCTAATCCAACCATACACTAACAATATCAAAATATAAATATCCTTCCTTATTTCATCACCTCCCTTATTTAACTTGTTGCGGCGTACAACCCGATCAACCGTACAATAATTTAAATCAACGGCAACAATTCAATGACTTCATTTACAAGAATTTCTACAATCAAAGGTTTCAGTACTCGACAACAAAGGAACCACATAAAAATCGAAAGGATACAACAAACTTTACAAAAATGACAGGACAGGTAAGGACATGATAACTAAGTATGCAACTACAATAATTAGGACATGTGGCAGATAAGCACAAGATCATAGAAGTAACACAAAATTTAAGATGTAACAAGATAATAAGTAAGGCAATAACTTCAATTAAGGCATATAAGGGCCAAAAAATGAGTGAGAAGTACAATAGGTTCTAACAACGTCAAACAGAGCATGTAAGAGTAGCCTAACAACGAGATAACATCTATTATGACAATTTAATCAAAGGCATGGGAAGAGACTATACAATCTAAACCGGTCAGTACCACATATAGATGGTGTATCTACTCGTCACCTTGCGTACACGGCTTTCACATAACAAGATAGAACAATTAACTCAATTGCTAAGGGGTAGTTTTCCCCACACAAAGTTAGACAAGACACTTACCTCGATTTGGCCAACTAAATACCCAAATTAGTTTTTTCCTTTACAAATTCATCTTCCCTCGGCTCAATCTATCCAAAGACGACTTAAATACATCAAACAAAGCAAAAGAAAAAAATTTCAAATAACAAAGCTATGATCCTTATACAATTTGCAAATGTCAACAAAAGTAAACCCCACAGGCCCGCACCTTGGAATCCGATAAATTTACAAAACCCGAACACCTATTCAAATACGAGCTCAACCATACCAAAATTGTCAATTTCCGGCGTCAATTCGTCCTTCAAATCATCATTGTACATTTTGAAAGAGTATACAATTTTTCCCCAATTTTTCGCTTAGATTCTCATGAATTTGATGTTAAATCTAATGTATAATCACAAAATACAATTGAAAATTGATTAGAGGTACTTACCCAATCATTTGGTATGAAAATCCTTCCATAAAATTGCCCCCATCGAGGCTAGGGTTCAAAATATAACAAAAAATGAAGCTAAATCTCGGAATATCCAGCTATTGGCACGCTCCAGATGTCGCATTTGCGACATGGGATGCGCAAATGCGGACAAAATATCGTAAAGGGGACACCTGACATACCATTCAAAGATCGCATTTACAATCAAACCTTTACAAATGCAAAGCAATAGTAGCCGCAAAAGCGAACACTGTCTTTGCAAAAGCAAACAGCCCAGAGTCGCAAATGCGACTCTAGTATCATATTTGCGATTGAAGCCCAATCCTCCCTTGGTTCGCAAATGCGATAAAATACACGCAAATGCGAGAGTCACATTTGCGACCTTCTCATCGCAATTGTGATGACACTAGTACCAGCACACACAATTCTTAACAGAACACTCCGAAGTTATTCTGAAACTCACTCGAGCCCCCGAGGCTCCAAACCAAACACTCACACAAGTCTAAAAACATCACGAATCGCTTGCGCGATCAAACACCGAAATAACCTCTAGAATCACAAATTGAATGCCAAAACACAGGAAAATCACAAGAATTTCAAGAACTTCTAGAATCACAACCAAACGTCCGAACCATATTAAATCAACTCCAAATGGCGCCAAATTTTGCAAGCAAGTTCCAAATGACGAAATGGACCTATTCCAAGTTCATAAACCAATATTCGAACCCGATATCCTTAAAGTCAAACTATGGTCAAACCTAAGAAAATTCTAAACCTTTAAATTGCCAACTTCTGCCAAATGATGTCGAAACCTTTTAGAAACATCCAATTGAAATTTCGGGCATACGCCTAAGTCCAAAATCACCATCCGGACCTACCTGAATTGTCGAAACTCCGATCCGATGTCAAATACTCAAAAGTCAAGCCTTAGTCAATTCTTTCAACTTTGAGCTTCTCAAAATGAGTCATTCCTAAAAATCCTTTCTGAACTTCTCAAAAACCGAAATCGATGATGCACGCAAGCCATAATGCATTGTGTGAAGCTACTCGTTACCTCAAACTACCGAGTCGGACGCAATTTCTCAAAATGACGGGTTGTTACATCATCCCCCACTTAGACATACGTTCGTCCTCGAGCGTGCTAGGAGTCATTCCAAAGCTATCACATAACTGCATGATATCACCATACATACACCTGGGGGTGATTCCCCATCACCCAAACCTATGTAGGCGTGATAACGCAACTTAACTGAAGATCTCACTTCATCTTTAGTGCATAACCTTAGGACAGAACCCAACCCTCAACATCTGAAACTCATCATAGGATCTGAATCTCACATCATCACAATGTATAAACCTGAACAAGTTAAATCTAGCCACAATTTCAACCCATAACACAATCACATGATGTTTGACACAACTCAAATGCCCGTAGTAATATCTTCTGACCACCATAACAGTCCAATAATATTCTGGATGCCGATGATACACTTCACATTGAATAAAACCTTTTTTCGAGCCTCCACAACACTGTCCAAGATGCAAAAAACATGCATAAACTCATAACCACCCATGAACTCAACAAATCAAGAAGCTTTCTCATCCGCCAAGGGTCGTTGCCCAAATCTCAGCGGGAATAGACTCATCCTTCCAAACACTCCTCACTCCAATACGATCGTGCGAATATCAGTTCTAAGAATCTCATATCATCCAATACAAGCAGCCCAACTAACAACTCATCACGGAACCACACAAATTCTCACACAACACGGCCTGTACACCAAACGGGTAATAACCCAACCATGCAGCAAAATAGAAGGAAAGCAAGGTACGAGGATTATCTAACAAGTGCAACAGATATAATGACAAAGTACTGTTTCATCAACTTATCCACAAAGGGAAAATGGAATACAAAATAAACACAAGGAAGAGTATCTCACATGACATCCACTGCGGCTTGCAACCCGATCCCAAATATATTAATCCGCATAGGAATAGTCATCGATCCAAAGTGTTCGGGTTCACTGAGCATATGAATGTTGATCTCAATCACAATAGAGTGCATCAGTAAAGTTGTGGGAAATGAATAGAAATAATAAAACTTGGAGGAAGGCAAGCACAACTAAGGTGCAATGAGCAACTAAACATCAAAGGGCCATCTTGCCTATATCTCTATAAGGCCTGAACGTAATTACAACATGCGTGGATAATAATCATGCAACCTCACATCCCATCATCGCATAAGAGAGATGCATAACATTGGTCAGGGGTACAAATAATATATGTTCTACACGGTAACATAATCGTGATAACAATCTCACAAGAGCACCCAAATTTGATTCGATATAAAATACATATTCCCATTAGGCTTTCAAATAGCCCCCAAACCAAATCCTAATCATTCTCAGACAGGTAAATATCCTTCCAAAAGTCCATAGCAACCTATCGTTAATGTATACCATCAGTTATTCCATTCTCAACATTTCTTCACACTCCGCAAGAAAGAAATAGTACGCATATGAGGACATCCAGCCCCAAAACCTCATGAGTACCAGAATTTCCATACCCGATCTCAACTACGCTACTCAAATGGCTGACACATCACTCAAACCTTATCATCTAAGAAAACACCCATATAAAGTTTTCGGGCCGCGTAAAAAGTCCTCAATCTCAGAAGCCTCCAAACCCAGTAATCACCATACAACTAACCAAGCATCTGCAATCCAAAACACAAGGTGCCCGCCTAAAATGCATGCTCTTCACATGTGATATCCAACAATGGCAGCATCCTATTAACTTCGGATATCCATCCGAAGAAGACCGCAATGTATAACATACTCCTTATACCAGTAGCAGACATCCGACTCAAACTGTGGCTGAAACCATTGAGAACTGCCCACACACAACTAAGCCATCAGGACCGCATCTTCCTAACTCGACCGAGTCACACAAACCATCCGACCCAAGATTACTTCCACAAACGCCGGTAGAGAATTTCCATCCAAAAAGGACCAATTACTTCCATTGCTATGCTGACCCAACACCATAGAGCTGACCCCTTTCTTCGGATACTCCCCGTCTTTCCTCTAGGGTAACACTTCTTCCCGTCGATACACAACGACCCCAACAAAAGTTCAATGCAGAAAATCCCAAAGCAAACCACGTAGCCTAGAAGCTCATAAACCACCGTATTTCCTATGAAGCAACCCATAACTCCCCGACCGAGACGCCCACGCTGAATAGACCTTCTCCGAATTTGAAGTTGTTTCTCTGACCCCCTTGGTACTAAAAGGTATATTCAAACTGACGTAGAAGTACCGCAAGCCCCAACATCATCCCATGCAAGATCTCAGATCTTAATCATATACCAATTTTGGGAGACTTTAAATACTATATATATACACACACACACACACATCTCATGCAAAAACTTATGTATCACCTGACTCTGCAAGCTACTCGTCGATAGTGGACTCCCTCACTTGGCGCGATGCCATAGGACACAACATCCAATGATCAACAAACTCGTGACAGTCAAACTCGCTTCCTCCAGTGCCTTGAATGATAATATGTACCTTCCACTGAGTAGGAATCCCATACGAACCACATAGCCTCTAATACCATCAGCTATCCTCAATCAACATCCACCTTGTGATCGCACCATGATCGTAACAACTAGTCAACCAATTAAACTTTCCCAAGCTCGTACTGATCAACCAGATGTCGAAATTGCACCTTCATGAGAACAACTGAATAGTCTCCCAATACCTCCACATCCTCAGTCTGGATGACACGTTTAGACAATGTTTGAGCATCCATGGCTCCCTTGTAGCCCATCCACATCATCACGAACTGTTAGCGCTTAGCTGGTACCGAGTGCGCAATATGATAAACGAGTGGATGCAAAGGAACATAAGACATGTACTTCGATCTGAATAAATGTTGCACGATAAGGAATGAAAGAAGTGGAATTTCCTAAGAGTTTATGTCCTCTCGAAGATAAGTACAGACGTCTCCATACCGATCCGCACGACTCTACTTAACCTACTTATGACTCGTAGCGCCTATGAACCTACATCTCTGATACCAACTTTTCACGACCCAAAATCCCTCCAAATAAGTCATGATGGCACCTAGTCTCTAAATGTAGGTAAGTCTAACACATGCGGAAATGATAACAAGTCTTACTAAACCACTATTAATCATGAAATAGAAATTTCTAAATAAACCAATAGTCTCAATATGATACAATATCCCAAATTGGTAGCACAAGTCATAAGCCCTTCTAGGAGTAATTATACATAATGAATACATCACTGCTCTGGAATAGAAGGAAACAATGGAAATAAATACAATAGAGGGTGACTACGGAGCCTGCGAATGCCCGGCAGGTGTACCTTGAAGTCTCCAGCCACACCAGGCATAAGTCTCAAAACAGACTCGATCCGAAGTACCTGGTTCTGCACAAAAAATGTGCATAAGTGTAGCATGAGTACACCACGTGGTACCCGGTAAGTATCAAGCCTAACCTCGGTAGAATAGTGACGAGGCCAGTTCAAGACACCCACCAAACATGTATACATGTGCAAGATATTACATAAAGCTAACAAGGGAGGAATATCAAAGGAATGCCAATAGTAGACAGAAATCAAATTACAAACGGTAGTAACAATAAGCGAAACAAGAATGGCAACGAGAAATATCCAAGTAATTAAGCAACAACATAGTTGGGTACGGATGAAGTATAAATGTGCTCAAGTAGGGAAAACGATATCAACTCAACCAATCAAATCAAATCTAGTACACAGTTTCAATAATCACACTTCTCGTAATCTCATATCATAAACCACAACTTCCATACCTTTAATATACATGGCACCTTGTGCCCACATCTTTCCATCTTATTTCGAACGGCAAAATCTGCGTGCTACTCGGGACATAGTATCGGTGTCAAATTCTAATTAGTATGTTCAAGAGATTTTATTTAGATATGATAAAGTAAAATTACAGTTTTAGACCAAGTAGGAAACCAATGAGAAAGATGATTTTATTTTAGAAATCATTTGGGTGAAGAAAAATAACATTTTCAAATAAAATACAGCATCGAATAAGCTATTGAATTTAATATAAAATCTATTAAATAATAAATAATAACAATACTTTTTTAAGTAAAATAAAAACATCAGATAGGATAGGAGATTAAGTTGAGAAATCAATTGAAGTAAAATATGGCAACTATTAGAGATAGTAAGTTCCGAATAAAACGTCCAGTTTTAAATTAAGAGTAACACAAGGTAGCATGATATAATTCTTTTATTTAAAATCACTATATTACTAACAACTCAGCAGAACAGAAGGTAATGACTTAACGTAGTAAATTCACCTTTAAAATCAATTCACCAGAATAATAATATTAGGAAAAGAATTCAGGAAATGACGGCAAGGAAATAAGTCAATGACAATAACTCAATCCTCGGAAAACGGTGAAAAATCGGAAATACAAATTCTCATAGTCTCGTACAAAAGAACCGAAGCCAATACAATAAAACAGAGAATGCAAAAAACACAAAATATGTTGTGGCGCGCAACACGATCCCACCATATAAAATCAATATCATAATTCATCCTTATTCCACCATGTCAATGCACCCTTATTTCACCTGTTGTGGCGTGCAACCCGATTCCACCGTATAATATCATGAAAATAAACAAAATATGTTGCGGCGCGCAGCCCGATCCCGCCGTATAATATCAATATCATACGTCACCCTTATTTCACCTTATCAATACACCCTTATTTCACATGTGGTTCGGCGTGCAACCCGATCACACTGTACACTAACAATATCGCAATATAAATATCCTTCCTTATTTCACCACCTCTCTTATTTCACGAATTTCGGCATGCAACCCGATCCCCCGTACAATAATTTAAATCAACAGCAACAATTCAATAACTCCATTTACAAGAATTTCTACAATCAAGGGTTTCAGTACTCGACAACAACGGAACCACGTACAAACCGAAGGGATACAACAAACTTTACAAAAATGACAGGACATGTAAGGTACGTGATAACTAAGTATGCAATCACACCAATTAGGACATGTAGCAGATAAGCACAAGATCATAGAAGAAACACAACTATTAAGAGGTAACAAAATAATAAGGAAGGAAATAACTTCAACTAAGGCATATAAGGGTCAAATAACGAGTGAGAAGTACAATATCTGCTAACGTCAAATAGAGCATGTAAGAGTAGCCTAACAACGAGATACATATATTATGATAATTTAGTCAAAGGCATGGGAAGAGACTAGACAATCTAAATCGATCAATACCACATTTCATCACCTTGCGTACACGGCTTTCACATAATAAGATAGCACAATTAACTCAAGTTCTAAGGGGTAGTTTTCCGCATACAAAGTTAAACAAGACACTTACCTCAATTTGGCCAACTCAATACCCAAATTAGCTTTTTACTTTATAAATTCATCTTTGATCGGCTCAAACTAGCCAAACAAGACTTAAATACATCAAACAATGCAAAAGAAATTAATTTCAATTAACAAATCTATGATCCTTATACAATTTGCAAATGTCAACAAAAGTCAACCCCTCATGACCGCACCTCAGAATCCGATTAAATTTTCAAAACCCGAATCCCATTTCGATACGAGTTCTGCCATGCCAAAATTATCCATTTCCGACATCAATTTGTCCTTCAAATCATCATTTTATATTTTGGAAGATTTTACAATTTTCCCCTTAGTTTCTCATGAATTTGATGTTAAATATAATGTATAATCACAAAATACAATAGAAAATAGATTAGAGGTACTTACCCAATAATTTGGTACGAAAATCATTTCATAAAATTGCCCCCCATCGAGGCTAGGGATCAAAATATAACAAAATGATGCTAAATCTCGTAATGTGCAGCTATTTGCAGGTTGCCGATGTCGCATTTGCGACACGGGGTTTTCAAATACAACCTCCACAAATATGGACAAAACATCATGAAAGCGACCCCACACAAACCATACGAAGATGGCATTTACGATCAAACCTTCGCAAATGTGAAGCAACAGTAGTCACAAAGGCGAACATTGTCTTTGCAAAAGTGGACAGCCCAAAGTCGCAAATGCGACTCCAGTATTGCATTTGCGATTGAAGCCCAATGCTCCCCTAGTTCACAAATGCGAGAAAATACTCGCGGGGGTCGCATTTGCGACCTTCTCATCGCACTTGTGATTACACATGTACTAGCACACACAATTCTTAACAAAACACGCTTAAGCTAATCTGAAACTCACCCGAGCCCCCAAAGCTCTAAACCAACACCCACACAAGTTTAAAACATAAAACGAACTCGCTCGCACGATCAAAATACCAAAATAACTTCTAGCATCACGAATCGGATGCCAAAATACAGGAGAATCACAATGAACTTCAAGAACTTCTAGAATCGCAACCAAGCGTCCGAACCATATCAAATCAACTCCAAATGGTGCGAAATTTTGTAGGCAAGTTCCAAATAATGAAACGGACCTATTCCAAAATCTGAAACAAAAATTTGAACCAAACAGCCTTAAAGTCAAACTATGGTCAAACCTAAGAAAATTCTAAACCTTTAAATTGCCAACTTCTGCCAAATTATGCCGAAACCTTTTAAAAACATCCAATTGAAATTTCGGGCATACACCCAAGGCCAAAATCTCCATGCGAACCTACTAGAATCGCTGAAACTCTAATCCAAGGTCAAATATTCAAAAGTCAAGCCTTGGTCAATTCTTTTAACTTCGAGCTTCTCAAATGAGAGTAACTCCTAAAAATCCTTTCTGAAACTCTCAAAACCCGAACAAATAATGCACGCAAATCATAATGCACGCAAATCATAATGCACTGTATGAAGTTACTCGTGACCTCAAGCTGCCGAGCCGGATGCAATTGCTCAAAACGACCATTCGGGTCATTACATGCAGGTACACTGGGAGGGGCTCAAACTCCTCCATTAGAATTATTTGAGGCAACCGAAAGTGCTAGCTGGAGCTCCGTCATTATCCGGTCTTGTCTTGAGAGATGGTTCATAATTTCATTTTGTTGCGCTCTCAAAACTTTAACTATTTCAACAACAGGTTCATCATCCATATCATCAGGAGTTGGGCTTCACACACGCTGAGGATTTCATTCTTTGCAAACCGGAGTGGTCTCATCTCCGTCGTTGCGAGTTTCACTTACTGAATCATCACGCTAGAACATATTGTCACGCTCATTGTTTGTTTCAACGTTGACGGAGTTGTTCACATCATCAATTTCTGTATTTGTTTTTTACTTTACTGATGAAAAAGCGTCAAAAAAGTGTTAGTAACAGATGAACGGATCAATATAGTACCACAATTGTCTATGCCCCAAGTTGGGCTCCAATTGTTTGCCCGTAAAACGATACAATTGAATATGTAATGTGGTTTATAGACACGAACTAATTTGATAAAATAGTTAAGAACAGAAATAAATTGATTAGAAAAACTTGAAGAAAATGTAAACCTGACTGTGAGATGAGCTTCTCTGGAAGAAAGAATAAGAACAGTATGTATAATAGAAAGAAAGAATATTGTTAATTAATTAAGAGCAAGTTTAGCCTTTTTATATAAAGATGTTTTTCATATTTACAATGAATATGAATTCTCCTATTTATAGCTCAATTCAGGGAGGAAAGATCCCCAAATCAAGTTTTTTATTACATAACGGTTGATTATAAATACAAAGATTCTTTGTAAGGCTATTCATTGAATGTTGTCATTTCCAATTGATATCTTCTTTTCAAATTTTCATTCCCGGTTCCAACGCCTTCGGAACACACTCATCACCGGTCGCATATTCTTAATCGATGCCAGCTATTTTCTGACTCATATTTTATTTATCTTCACTGTCACGTGTCAACTCGACGGGCATCCACCTGACATCTATCAATTTTATTACCTCATACAAGTGCGACTTCCCATATCAACAAATCAACATCGTGTTTGTGTCCTTTGTTTGCCAATAAATCACCAAAATGGTTCGTCTCCTCCAGATATGTGTAATGGTGGCGGCCTTGTTGACTTTCAACAAATATTTGCAATCTTCAATAATAGCCGTAAGCGAGTGATACTGTATGTCCTCCTCATTAATACGCTTGGCGACCAGAAGACAATCAATCTGTTTCCATTTTTTGAAATCTTTGTAGCCCATTGTTTTTGCTAGTTTTAATACTTTTTTATCTACATAATTCTGTAATAAATCTTGAAGTTTGCCGCAATTTACTTGAGTAACTCAACATCTATTTTTCTTGATCATTCTAAAGAGCCCTCTAAGAGAAGCATCTCTAGATTGCGCCTTGATTCTATCATCAGTATTTAATTTTGTCTTACATGCACAAGGTGGAGACCAATCTTTTAGTTTTGCTTGTTTGGGATCTAATAACAGTTTGACATCTCTAGTCTTGTGGCGAATCACTTCAGTGGGTAGAGATATCATTTTGATCATATTTTTATGTCGCTCTTCTCATGTATGCCAGATGATTTGATTCTAAATTGACCATTACATGTTTCAGCCCAAGTGAGCTTGATTACAAAAATAATATTGTTAGCATTGGTTTCAGCATGGCCAACAAAAGGAGAAATGTGAGATCCCATTCTTCATCCATCATAAGATCAGTATTTTAATAGATGTGCAACTTGGTAAATATCAACATTAATTTAGTCAATGAGTGGCCTATCACCATATCACCAATCAAGCCAAAAGTTTATCAATCTTCCTTGACCCAAATTTTATTTTGCCTCCATAAGTATAACATCCTTTGTTTTTATAAATATTTCCAGAAATATGATGCATTTTGCTTAGGTAGACAATTCGATATATTTTGATTTTGAATGTAATAATGGTAGTCCAAAGAGCAGTTGATTCTTTAACCAATTTGAAATAATGTTTTACGAGCATTAAAATATTGGTTTCTCAAAACGTTTAATAACCAAAGCACCTTTTCTCTTAACTCCTATAGGCAGTATCCTAGTTTACAAGGTGCATGCTCTGTTTCTCCTCCTTATAATCACCCCACAGCAAATTCTTGTTAATCATTCTATCTATATATTCCCGTGCACACCAAGATTGGTAAAGCATAACCACCAAATTGATAGAAGTAGATCTTCATGCAAGAGAAGGAGTTTTAGCCTTCCAACCAGATAATCTCTTTTGGATTTTTTCAATAATGTAATCACAATGAGACGAATTGCCCCTAGAGGGAAAAAAAACACTTAGTATTAAGAAATTTAGTTTAAAGTAACCATATAAAACAAGAAGATAAGTAAAATAAGAGAAAAAGAGATAACTTTCCTATGTCATCAAGTGTTCAAGTGTATCACATTTTATGTCTCTATTTATACTACTACATAGAAGGTTACAAAAGGATTGTCTTAAACATGACATTAACATTTTGAATCATGGGGAAGGGTTATGGAGGTGTGGGAGTTACAATCATAATAGTGATGAATAGTGGGAGGTTATATACATTATGGGTGAAAGTAGTGGGAGTAGTGGACATCCACAATTACTATAGGTTTTACAACTCTCCCTTGGATGTCCAAAAATAGATAATATGAATCTTACTAAGAAAAAACCCTGTGGGAAAACATCTTAGTGTAGGAAAAAGAATACACATATCTGTAATACACTTTATTTGTTGCCTCTTAAAAACCTTACCAGGAAAACCCAGTGGGACAAAACTAAGGCTAAGAAAAAAAGAGTACAACGCGTATCTTACTCCCCCTCATAAAAACATCACTTTATTTCTCGAAGATGTCGCATACCAATCTTCTGTATCAACTTCTCAAATGTTGAAGTTGGTAATGCCTTAGTGAACAGATCAACCAATTTTCACATGAACGAATCTGTTGAACATTAATTTCACCATTTTGTTGAAGATCATGCATGGAAAAGAACTTTGGTGATATGTGCTTTGTTCTGTCTCCTTTGATATATCCTCCTTTCAGTTAAGCAATGCAAGCATCATTATCTTCATATAGTGTACTTGGATTATCTTTTTCATAAGAAAGTCACACATTTCTATAACGACCCGGTCGGTCGTTTCGAGAGTTATAGCCTCGTTTCCCTCATTTTTGCATCTTTTTGTGTTATTCAGCTATATTATGTATGTACGGCCAAAATCGGGGAGTCCGCTTTTAGGACCGTTATGCCCATGACTGACCTTGAGGAGCCCGATGTGGAACTCATTGTCTGATCCCGAGGTGTATCCCTCAAGGAAGCGCATCGAAGGCTCATTATGCTCGACCTCGGTGCAGTATAAATCGGTGGCCATCGTGGAAAGGCGGAAAATTTCCAAGGGCGCATGGCTAGAGCTAACCAAGTCTGCAAGAATGGTACAAGTCTGTACCAAGCCATTAAAATGGTTGTACCAGCTGTATTTCTTTGTAATAATTACACATGTACTATGTTGTGATTCCCCCTCTTATATAAAGTGGATCCTTAAGGAGGGTTTGGGTGCAGCCCCCGAGCTAATCGTTAGATGGGATGGGACCTGTGCCGACGAATATCTGGTTGGAGGAGCCGATTTCGGGATTCTTTGAGGGCGAGAGGAAGCCTTGATAGAAGTCGATGCCCTGGGTGATTTGCAATGGGGCCCTTACGTTTCGCCGGGGCAAATACGGGATGCCCAGAACAGGGAAGCTTCGGATGTTGGGGCCTCTCAGGGAGAGGCTGATTTATTCAAGGACTACTTTGTCAGTGTCTTCTGCTCCGGTTGCTCTTGAGTAGTCTACGAGACTCCAAAAACGGGTAACTTCTGGATATATTGTTTGTGCTTCAAGTTTTTATTCTTGTTTTTCTAACTTCTCTCCTTTGCGTTATAGGTCATGACGTTGTATGATCAGGCTTTCTCCAAGCTCCAACATGAGCTAACTTGTCGTGAGGAGGAGCTTGAGAAGCTCAAATCGAAGTTAAATGAGTTGAAGGCTTTGTATTCCCGAAAATAGGAGGATTTGGTCGACCTCCGGGCAAGCTCAGAGAGAGCGCTCCAGGAGATGGCTAACTTCATTGAGCAGGTAATCTTGTATTTCGTGAACTTGTCTTTTATTTTTATAACTTAGTGCTTATTACCTTAGTTCGGTATTTGCAGTTTGAGCAAAAGGATGCCCTAGCGGGGCAGCTTCGGGGAGAGATCGCGGCCGAAGATGCCGAGATCCTAGAGCTAAAGGGGCACAATGATAGCGTGGCCTCGAAGAGGGACGTTCTTTGGGAGGAGCTAGCCTCGACTCAGGGTCTTCTTCGAGGTGCTCACGAGGAAGCTTCCGCATTATCCATGACCAAGTCTGAGGCTGATGCATTTGTGTCCTCGTACAAAGACGATGTTGCCATCGCAAATAATCGGGCCAGAGAGATATTCTAAGAGGCCGAGCTCAAATTGGCTCGGGCCGTTGTTCATGCTCGATTGGAAGCTAGGAGGAAGGCCCTCGAGGAGGTGCACGCCCGGGGTTTTGATCTCTCTGCTGAGATCGAAGAAGCCAAGGCCTTGGAAGATGAATCAGCAGTTCCGACTACTTTGGATGAGCGCTCAGCAAGCGACTCGGGAAGTAGTAAGGATGAATGATAGAATACTTTGCCCTTTTTTACTTCTTCTTTTTTGTATGTGAGCTCCTCGGGGGAGTTTTGTGAAGCATTCTTGTAAATACATTTTTGGAAATGTAAAGGATTCCTTCGTTGCGTGTCTTCAAAACAATGTCTTTTAGTGTTTATGCAAAAGTTAATCTTCGAACATAATTTTAGCCCCTTCGAGCCCGCTCTCGGAGCAACGGAGACCCTTGATATTGGGCCGTTTAGATTTCAGCTGCATACCTTCCCGAGGTTGATTTAACCCATCGGTCCCTCGAACGCTTTATGATAGCGTCATTCTTATGATGCGACTGTGAATTGACCGAGGTGGCCCCGCAAGTACGTTTCCCAAAATTTCATAACGGCTCTGTCAGAACTGATGGGATATCATAGTAAATGAATAGTCGCTGCTTTCCTTATATATATTTGCTTTTTCTTCATTGAGGGCTTTGCTGTTTGCAAAGCTAATTTTCTCTTTGGAGTCCCTCTTTTTGCATCATTTCTTTCTGCTATCTCAGTTTGAAGCTTTCACCCGAGTTTTCATCTTCTTTTACTTGCTTCACAGGAGTCATGGCTGCCATGCCCAAATCTGCTCACCAAGAAGAGGGAAGCTCTTCCTCTGCATCCCACCCGGCCGGTGGTACACCGCCGGCGTTTGGCGAGCTAACCTCAAACTGTTTCATCTCGAGGAAGCAATGTTTCGGACCATCGAGAGCACGCATCGAATTTCATTTCATCAATAGAAAAGGGACACCTTGAGGCCGTGAGGAGAGACCGCGAATGGGGAGAAGATGTGATGCCGCAAATACTTTCTCAGGAAGAGGGTATCATGGCCCATGTAGAGGGGTTTTTGAATGTATACACGTACCCCTTTACGTTGGGCCCTCTCGACCGAGTCGTGCTCGAGTTCTGTCAAAGATATCGAATTACCTTGGCTCAGGTCCACCGTCGTTCTGGAGGATGGTGTTGATGATAAGATTCTTTGCAGAGAAGGTCGAGCTCAAGTTCACCCTCAGCCACCTCATCAGACTATATCGGCCTTTTACATTACCGAGGTCTGGCTACACTACGATGTCGATCCACCAGGCCCTTTATCGCCAGTAATGATGAGGATGGGGACCGAGGATGGATGAGTCAGTTTGTCTGAGTTAGGACTGTTGATATTATTTCTGCGGAGTTCCTGTTGTTTCCCGAGAAATGGAATTTTACACGTAAGTGATATGCTGTACTTTGCCATTTGTTGTTCTCAGTGGAGTCAGAATCGGTAAGAATGTTTTCTTTCATTCTCTGCAGTGATCCCGTGGTTGCCATACGAGGTCCTCGACCTAGCGGATTGGACTCGGAAACTTGTGGCTTGTTCAGCCTATGATGAACGCAAGTGGTGAGATCTGTCAAAGGACAGATGGGAAGCAAAACACCATGGTATGTGTTGTACGGTTCCCTTCTTAAAGAATGCTCCTCTTTATGTTTATTAGTTTCTTTGCTGCGAGGTATTAGTAAATTTTCTAAAGTGAGACCATGCCCTCTTAGAGAGGAGGAAAGACCTTTGGCTTCGGAGCCAAGTCAAGGTAATAAAAGGAAAGGATCCTCGGTGGATGATGATGTTCAAAGTGAGGCAGGGCCTGCCCGGAGGCACAAATTAGATGCAAACATTGAGGAAGGTCTCGAATTCATCGGCCGGCATACAAGCGGTGATGAGACCAAAAGGGACGGCACCACATCGAAGGCTAGAACCGAGAAGTCTCCCGAGGCAGTTAGGCCTGCTGAACCCGGGATTTCCAGCCTCGGGGGACAGGTTCCGCAGGACAGGATGAGCGAAGGTCCTTTTCCACCATCATCTTCTCCATTCGAAGGTACTTTGAAGGATGTTTGGCGGTTCAACTGGGGCTGATGAGACCAGACTAGTGGATGCACGCTCGACATTCGAGCAGGCTCAGCGGCTCTGCTCCATGGAGAGCCTCGGTAATCTTTTGGCCTTCTCAGCTTCGTATTTTTATCCTTTTAACTAGGCCTTCCTTCCTACTGGCCTTCGACAAGCTCAAATTTGAGCTACTTTGATGTAAGGCTAAGTTGCGAAAAGCCTTGGACGAGGAGAAATCTCTTAGGCTTCTTTGTGATAAGAAGACAAGAGAGTTGATACACCTTCGATCGAAGATGAATCGAAGTCAAAATTATGAAGACCATCTCGAGAAGCAGTTAACTTTGATATTGAGGGAATATAGGCTTTTTTCCACTTCCAGAAACTAATGTTTCGCCATCTCAGTTGCAGAGAAAAATGGAGGTGCTGCCTTTGGGGCGAAATCGGTCAGGCCAATTTCGAACACAACGAGTTGAAGGCACAGTTAGGTGCTTATGTTGCGGCTGAAAGGAAAGCTTCGGCTAAGGCCTCCGCCCTGAGATACAGCTTCGTAATTCTCGAGGAAGCAACCCGGTTCAGACGAGCAGGATTACCAAGCTTGAGACAGACATTTTGAAGACGAAGGTTGAGCTCGTGGATGCTCGAGCCGAAGCCGAGGAGGTTCGAGAAAAAGCCGATAATAAGGTGACCATCTACTTGAAAGATGTTGCCGATGCTCATATGAAGTTGGGGGAGGCTTCCGATCGAGAGAGGCTGATCAATGATTATGCCTGATGCAAATCCCGGAGGGAAACTCTCGAGGAGATCCATGTTAGGGGCTTTGACCTCTCGGAGGAGATAGAGCAGTCCAAGGCGGATGAGTTCGACGCCAAGTTCCTTATTTCCGATTCCGAAGACAATGAGGAAGAGGCCGATGAGGGAGCTGGTCTCCAGGGGAAGAAAGACTAAGTCCCCGAGAGTAAACTCGGCTTTTTCTTTCTTGATTCCTTGCATAGGGCTCTTAGAGAGCATTGTAAATGTGACTTTGTATCATTACATATGTAAAAAGAAACCTTTCGGTTTTCCCTTTATATAAATTTCCACTTGTTTGTATATTTGTTTTTGTTCTGAATCTTGATGCTTAGATAATAATTAGTCCGATGAGTTGGACTTCGAAATGAAACCCTTGGGGTTTTGTGCTTGATAAGAAATTGGTAATAGCTAATAGTTAGTCATTTAGGGCTCAGTCCTTGAGTCAGATTTTGACTCCGGCTCATCGACCTTAGGTTTTTTAGATCGGCCCTGAGGCTCTTTAGAATGGCCCGGAGGCTTTTTAGGCTGGCTCTTAGGATCTTACGCGTTGTTTGGAGCTGATATGATTGAAGCTCTTTATGATTGGCCGTAGCCTTTTAGTCCCCAGGTGAGGTAGTCTCGGCGTCTATATTGAGGGTATTCCCTTTTAGGGGTCTTACAAGTTCTAATATATAGCCTTGACTTCAATATCGGGATTATGCCTTTTTAAGGTCTTACAAATTTGGGCATGGCTTGTTGAGGTCTTATAGATTTGATGTTGCCTCATTGAGGTCTTATGAATTTTGATGTTGCCTCATTAACGTCTTACTAGCTTGAGGTTGCCTCATTGAGGGCTTACAAATTCTTGCCTCATGGAAGGCTTACGAGCTCGAGTTTGTCTCATGGATGGCTTACAAGTTGTTGCCTTATGGAGGGCTTACGGGATGTTGCCTCATAGAGGGCTTACGAGATGTTTCCTCATGGAAGGCTTACGAGATGTTGCCTCATGGAGGACTTACGAGATGTTGCCTCATGGAGGTGTTACGAGATGTTGCCTCATGGAGGTCTTATGTTTGAGCATGCCTCTTCGAGGTTTTACAGATTCGATATTGCCTCATGGAGGGCTTATGTTTTTTAGCGTGCCTCTTCGAGGTCTTACAGATTCGATACTTCCTCATGGAGGTCTTACGGGCTCAAGGTTGGTGGCTCGATGAGCTGGTTGTCGTTGACATCCCCGAGTGTTCGGGAGTTTTTGGCCCTAGAGCTGTTTCTTGTGAAAATAGCAAACTTCTTTGAAGCGTAGAAGCGTTTTGATGATAAAATATACTCCTTAAATTACTTGTTATAAGCATACATGTTTTCTCCATCAGGGGTTCTATTATTATATACGGACACGGTTCATTCGACCGTTTGATCCAATACATCATTCTCAATTTCTTTGAGGAGGTGATCTTCCGGGGGATTCCCCCAGTATTTGAGGTTGATTAAAGAGAAGCCTTGAATACTTGATGAGTTATCCTTAGGTAGCATATGGATGTTGCCTCGTTAAAAACCTCATCGATAAAACCCATTTGGGATAAAATCCGATCTAAGGGAAAAAGAGCGCAACGCAAGCTTTAAAACCTAAGAACTTCGAGCTGGAGGGTACTTCGATTCCTCTCAATCGAACACCTGTACATGAGTTAGTAGAAAATGTAAGTAAGAAAGAGAAGGGGTTGTACCTTAACTGTTGTAGCATTCGAGCCTCGATATGTTTTAATTGCTCATTCCGAGGACGCGGCACGGTCCTTTATTCGTCCATCTGGGTGTATCCGGGAACGTAGTTTGTGATTGCTACTTGGCTGTTTGCTTGTCCTTTGGCTCATTCGATGTAGAAGGCATCGATGTTAGTGCCACATCGTGCACCGCGAACATCTATCTTGTTGCATGCTCCTCCCCGTATACTATTTTTATTTTGTCCTCTGTTGGAAATTTCATCATTTGATGAAGGGTTGACGGCACTACTTTCATACAGTGTATCCACGGCCTCCCGAGTAAGGCATTGTACCTTATGTCACCTTCGATGACATAAACTTGGTATCTTGGGTTGTACCTTCCACGTTGACCGAGAGGGTGATCTCTCCTTTTGTGGTCTCGCTCGCCATGTTGAATCCATTGAGGACTCCAGAGGCGGGCATGATATGGTCGAGCAGCCCGAGCTGTTCTACCACCCTCGACCTGATTATGTTGGCCCGAGCTTCAAAGCACACGTTTAATTTGAAATTTATTCAAAAGAAAAGAAATTACCAATGCGTCGTTATGAGGCTGAGACAGGTTCCTGATGTCCTCTTCGTTGAATGTGAGAGCGTCCTGGGCTATGTAACTCCGAGTTCTCTTTTTCCTGGTGATGGATATTTTCGTTCACTTAACGACGGGTCCTTATGGAGTGTCGATCCCTCCAATGATCATGTGGATGATGTGTCGTGGTTATTGTGTTTCATTTTTCCTGTTCGCCTCTCTTTCCCGAAATTGACTTTTAGCCCAGCCGCTGAGAAACTCTCGAAGGTTCCCTTTACTGATCAGTCGAGCTACCTCTTCTCGGAGCTGTCTGAAATTATCGGTCCTATGCACGTGAGTGACGTGATATTCGCACACCAAGTTAGGGTTCCTTTGTGAAGGATCTGACAGTATGGGTTTTGGCCATTTGGTATCTTTCATTTTACGTATGGCTGATATAATGTCTGAGACATCAATGTTGAAGTTGTCCTCAGATAACCGGGGGTGCCTCCATCGGCCCTGTGTGCCTGTTGAACCCGGCTTTGTTCACGAGTCCCCGAAAATTCTGACCTCGATCCATCTTTTGATTGTTATAAGGTATATTGCACCTCGGGGCGTTTCTTCGATCTTCGATGTATGGGTGGTACCTTTCCTTGCTTGGCCTCGATTCTCTCTATAGAAACCTTGATTCCTTCACTAAGAGCCTGGTAGGGTATACTGAGCCCGAGGGGGCTCCCAATTGGTCGTCCTCGACCATGATCTTTGACTGATACCTATTATGCACATCTGCCCAAGTTACGGTGGGATATTCAACCAAGTTCTGCTTTAGTTGCTTTGGAGCTATCGAGCTTCGTTCATTCAAGCCTTGAGTGAAGGCCTGCACAGCGCAGTCATCGGAGACTGGTGGTAATTCAATTTTCTCCATTTGAAAGCGAGATACAAATTCCATTAGCATCTCGTTTTCTCTCTGTTTGATTTTGAAGACGTCGGACTTCCTTGTAGCGACTTTGATGCCGCCGGCATGCACCTTTATAAAAGAGTATGCCAACATGACAAACGAATCTATTGAATTTGGGGGTAGGTTATGATACCACATCATGGCCCCCTTTTGACAGCGTTTCTCCAATTTTTTTCAACATGATGGACTCAATCTAGTCATTTTTTAAGTCGTTCCCTTTCACAGCGCATGTATAGGTGGTAATATGCTCATTGGGGTCCGAGGTCCCGTTGTACTTCGAGAGATCGAGAATTCTGAACTTCTTCGGGATGGGATTCGGAGCCCCGCTTAATGAGAATGACTTTTTCACGAACTTCTTTGCATCTACACCCTTCAGAATCGGGGGCGCACTCGGGATCTGATTGACCCTCGAGTGATAGGTCTCCACCTTTTTGTCATTAGCTTCTATCTTCTTTTCGCCTAATTCAATTCTCTTTGTGAGGTCTTCGAGCATCTTCATAATAGCAGGATCGGCTGCTGATCCATCATTGCTCGACCTTTCCGGTGCCTGCTTGACTCGAGGAGCCATTTCCAGCAGTGCAGTGCTCGGGGTTTTTTTATGGCTTTGTAGCTGAGCAATAGCCACTTGTTGCGCTTGTAACATTTCAAAAATGACATGAAGGCTAACTTGTCTTTCTTCCCGTGCTGGAGTTTTCTATGCTCCATGTTTGTTTTCCCGGTGTGAAATTCCATTGGTAAGAGAACTTATATCAACATGTTGGGCGTTGTGTGAGCCCACATCCACGAGGATCGGTGTTGGTGCCACCCTAGGGTTTTGTAATGGTACACCGGCACCTGAAACAGCTACACTATTCTCTCCATGATCTTCAGGACTGTCATTTTCGTGTGCATTCACTAAGTTATACATTTTTTGATCTAAAATCAAAGATTCTTGGACAAGAAAAAGTGTGAAGAGTAACTTGTGTTTTTAGAAAACCAACACTAAAACAATCACTATTAAAAAAAGTGCTTTTGATAAGAAGCAGTTTGTGTTTGGCTAATTAATTTGAAAAGCAGTTTTGAACAGTAATTAATGTTTGGCCAAGCTTTTAAAAGTTATTTCTAAGTGTATTTTTCTCAAAAGTGCTTCTTAGAAAATTACTTTTGGAAAGAAGCTACTTTTTTCTGCTTCTCAAAAACTGCTTATGCTTCTCCTCAAAAGCACTTTTTCCTTCCAAAAGTTCGGTCAAACACCTCAATTTTTGACCAAAAGTGCTTTTGGCCCAAAAAAAAGCATGTTTGACACAAAAAAAGCTTGTCCAAACATCCTATTAGTCTCTTTATTAGAAGCTTAAGTTGGAAAAGTCAACCGGATGTTGACTTATGTGTAAACGATCTCAGACTCTGTTAATGAAAAATTTGGTGATTTTGACTGGTAGTGGAAATTGTGATATCGGGGTTGGAATGGAATTCCGGAAGTTGGAGTAGGTTCTTAGTGTCATATTTGATGTGTGTGTAAAATTTTAGGTCAATCGGGCTAGGTTTGATAGGTTTTGGCGTCGTTTGCGGAATTTGGGAGTTTAGAGGTTCTTAGGATTGAACCCGAGGGTAATTTGGTGTTTTGATGTTGTTTTGGTGATTCGAAGGTTCGAATAAGTTCGTATGATGTCATGGGACATGTTGGTATGTTTGGTTGAGGTCTTGAGGGCCTCGGGTGAGTTTCGGGTGGTTATCGGATCATTTTGGCCTTGCTGAGATTAGCTGATCAGCTGCAGAATTATGTTTCTGGTTTCCTCTTTCACGTTCGCGAGAGGGGCCTCGCGTTCACGAAGAGTGTTTCTAATATGGTGAGTTTTTGTTCTACGCGTCCGCAAAAGAGAGGACGTGAACGCGAAGGGTAGGGCAGTGTGTGCATCGCGAACGGGTGGGTGGTGTCGCGTTCGCGGAAGAGTAGGGCAGTTGGGGATCCCAGGTCCTTAGTCTACGCGTTGGCGAGGTAAGGGTCGCATTCGCGAAGGTTCGAGCTTGTAAAGCATCACGTTCGTGAAGCATTGACCGCGTTCGCGAAGAGTTAATTGGGAAGCAGTCGAGGTTGGTCTACAGGAACGCGAGAGGACGGTCGCGTTCGCGAAGAAGGAAATCTGGGCAGACAGTGTTAAATTCAAAATCGAGGGTTTGAGCTCATTTCTCATATTTTGAGTTAGAGATCACGGATTTGGGCGATTCTTGAAGGGATTTTCACGGAGTTGCTTGGGATAAGTGTTTCTCACTTGATTTTTGTTAAATTCCATGATTATATCTTGATATTTATCATCTAAATTGGGATTTGGGGTGAAAATTTGGGGGGAAAGTGGAAGAGTCCTTGAGATGGAATTTTGAGGTTTTGAAGGGGATTTTGTTGTCGGATTTCAGTAAATTTGATAGGGTTAGACTCATGAGTGAATGGGTTTTCGGGTTTTGTGACTTTTGTTGGATTTCGAGACATGGGCCCGGGGGTGGGTTTGAGTCTAATTTAATAGATTTTCTTGTGGAATTGATTCCTTTATCATATATTAATGTTATTGTACTGCTTGTGGCAAGATTCGGAGAATTTGGCGGTCAATTCGAGAAGAAAGGGCATTTCAGAGTAGGATTCTACGTCGTTGAGGTATGTAACGATCTTAAATCTGGTCTTGAGAGTGTGAAACCCTGAGAAATTCATATGATGTGGATATTTAAAGGTGAAGCGCATGCAAGGTGATAAGCGTGTGAGCGTGCACCGTGTGGGATTGAGATTGGTCCGTCCCGGGAAACTGTAAAGTCGAATAGCCCATTGTTATTAACTTCTCATCTTGTTTTTAAGTTATTGACTGCCTTACATGTTAGAAACAATGCTTAGGTTATATGATAACATTGTTGGGATCCGCAGTGGTCGGGAACTTGTTGAATTGACTGCTAAATTTTTGTCTTGTACTTAGCCACCATTTGCTTATGCACTATATCTCAGCTCTCCCTTATGTCTTGATTAATATTTGTTGTATTCTTTGTTTGGGCTGTTTATTATGATATTCGTGATGCTGGAGAGGCTTGTGACTAATATAGGGCCTGAGTGCCAGGTTGAAAGCTATGTGAGATATATTGGATCGGGCTGTGTGCCATAGTAATATTGGATCGGGTTGCACGCCGCAACAAGCCTTTGGGCCATTTTATTGGATTGGGCTGCATGTTGCAGCAGTACTTGGATCAGGCTGCACACCGCAGAAATATATGGATTGGGTTGCACGCCGCAACAGTATTGGGTCGAGCTGCACACCGTAACAGTATTGGGTCGGGCTGCACGCCGCAGCAATATAGCGCTTGGCATGTAAGAGCCCCTCCGGAGTCTATACACCCCCAGTGAGCGTAGGTACCTTGATTGTGAGTATTGAGGCTTAGAGCCGAGTGATTGAGCTGTTGAGATAGATGAGTGACAGTAGCCTTGTGAGGCTGTACTTGCTCTTATTTATTGTTGCATTTTCCTAGTCGTTGTTTTTGTGAAATTTCTGGAGGACTGATATTGTTTTACTTCAGCTAGAAATGTTTTGATTCAAAACACCGGATTGAAAGCATGACTATTTCTTTGCTGAAATTACTGAAATGAACTGTATTTTGTGTTTCTCGTCACTACTTCTCAATTCCTTATTTAATTCTGTTACTTACTGAGTTGGAAGTACTCACGTTACTCTCTGCACCTTGTGTGCAGATATAGGTGTGACCGGACACGGAGGTTATTGAGCTCGTGCGCAGTTGATTTTTTCAGTGATTTACGAGGTAGCTGCCAGCGTTCGCAGACCATGTGCTTCTTCCTTATTATCTTTCTTTCTCTATATTGACATTTAGACACAGACTATTGTAAACACTATCTTTTAGATTTAGAGTCTAGTTGCTCATGGCTTGGTGACACCCTGATGTTTGGGGCTAGTATTCCGCACGTTGTTTTCTATTTTGAGCTTAACTTTGAGTTTTATGATAGATTCTTCATATTGGAAGTTTTTCATTACTATTTTATTGATTCTGAAGTATTTTTGGGAATTCGGCTTGCCTAGTACCATCGATAGGCGCCATCACGACATGCTGGGTTTTTGGGTCGTGACAAGTTGGTATCAGAGCCTAGGTTACATAGGTGTCACGAGTCTTGAGCGAGTTTAGTAGAGTCTTGGGATCGGTATGGAGACGTCTGTACTTATCTTCGGGAGGCTGAAAAACTCTTAGGAAACTTCACATTCTTTAATTCTTATCGTGCAAATCTGTTGATTCTGGTAACTAAACTTCTGTTGTTTCATTCTCTCACGGATGGTGAGGACTCGTACTACTGGACAGGGGGGCCATCCACCAGTACCACCAGCAAGGGTCGCGAGAGGCCGAGGCCGCGGTAGAGGCTGTGGTAGGGGTAGAGGTGCATCCCGCAATGCAGCCCCAGCAGTACCTGCAGACCCCCCAGTTGCTCCAGATCAGAACCAGGTCCCAGTTATGGGTTCTCCTGCTGGACCAGCTCAGACACCACCTGTGCCGATTGTGATTCCTGGCATTCAGAAGGCCCTAGCTCGGATTCTGACAGTGTGTACTGGCCTTGCTCAGGCGGTCTCTATTTCGACGGCCACAGCCACTTCTCAGTCGGGGGAGGCACTCAGACTCCCGCCGCTCGCACATCCGAGCGGGTTGTTCAAGGACTCCAGACTCCGGGGGCACCACAAGCCCAACTGGTTGCAGCTGCTCAAGACTATGTTGTTCCCGCTATGCCTGAGGATGAGCAGCATAAATTGGAGAGATTTGGGGGACTCCAGCCTCCATCATTCAGTGGTGCAGAGGGTGAGGATACACATGGTTTCTTGGATATGTGTTAGAGGAAACTCCGTACAGTAGGCATTCTAGAGAACAGTGAGGTCTCATTCACTACTTTCTAGTTCTCTAGGGATGCATTCACTTGGTAGGAGGCTTACCAGAGGCGTAGGCTGGTCGGTGCAGCACCCTTTACCTGGCAGCAGTTCTCTGTTATCTTTCTGGAGAAGTTCGTGCCTTAATCCCGCAGAGAGGAGCTGCGTAGGCAGTTTAAGCAACTTTGTCACGGTCATATATCTGTGACACTGTGTGAGATGAGATTCTCGGAGTTGGCCTGTGATGCTATCTGGTTGGTTCCCAAAGACAGAGAGAAAATTAGGAGGTTAATAGATGGCCTCACTTTTCAGCTTCGATTGCTTATGACCAGAGAGGGTTGAGATGGTTTGCGATCAGGAGAGGGTTAAGATGGTTTGCGATCAGGAGAGGGTTGAGAGCGAGGCCAAGAGGCCTCGTGGACAGGGTGGGCTTAGTGGTACTCCTTATGGGGGTCAGTTCCAGCACGGTAGAGGTTGTCCATTCAGACATGCCCAGACAGCTCATCCAGTTCACCGGTGGTGCATCATCTGGCCATGGTTCTCACAGTTATCAGCAGGGACATTCATCTTTGGGCGCCCTTCCATTGCAAAGTTCTTCTCGTGCTTCATCGGGTCAGGGTTTGTCTATGTCGGGTCCTTCTTCTAGTTATGACGGTGCTCGGGGCTCCCTTCCGTCCCCAGCACTAGCACCGGGGTGTTGCTATGAGTGTGGGGAGTTTTGTCACATGAGGAGAGAGTTTCCCCGTCTAGTGGGAGGTCCCGCTCCGCAGAGGAGGCAGTCTCTGTCATCAGCATCAGTTCCTCCACCACCCACCCAGTCAGCTAGGGATGGAGCTCAGTCAGTTAGGGGTCGCCCGAGAGGGGGAGACAGATTAGGGGGTGGCTAGGCCCGTTTGTATGCTCTCCCTGCCAGACAAGATGCTGTCATTACAGGTATTGTCTCAGTTTGTCACATAAATGCCTCTATATTATTTGACCCTGGTTACCTTATTCATGTGTTTACTCGTATTTCGCTCATTTTCTGGATATGCCTCGCGAGTATTTAGTTTCATCTATTTATGTATCTACTTTTGTTGGTGATACTATTGTTGTGGACAGCGTATATCGATCATGTGTGGTGACTATTGAGGGTCTGGAGACCCGACTGGACCTTTTTCTACTCAGTATGGTTGACTTTGATGTGATATTTGGTATGGATTGGTTGTCCCCATTTTATGTTGTTCTTGACTGTCACGCTAATACTGTGATGTTGGCGATGCCAAGATAGCCGAGGGGTTGAGAGAAACGGTTATATAGACTATGTACCTAGTAGGGTGATTTCATATTTAAAGGCTTAGCGTATGGTTGAGAAGGGTTGTCTATTCTATTTGGCTTTTGTGAGGGATGTTAGTGCAGAGACTCCTGTCATTGATTCCATTCCGGTGGTACGTGATTTTTCAGATGTGTTTCCTACAAACCTGCCGGGCATGCCGCCTGACAGGGATATTGACTTTGGTATTGATTTGGTGCCGGGTACTCAGCCCATTTCTATTCCACCGTATCGTATGGCACCGGCAGAGTTGAAGGAGTTGAAAGAACAACTTCCAGAACTCCTTGATAAGGGGTTTATTTGGCCTAGTGTGTCACCTTGGGGTGAACCGGTTCTATTTGTGAAGAAGAAGGATGGTTCCATGAGGATGTGTATTGATTACAAGCAGATGAACAAGGTCACAGTCAAGAAAAAATAACATTTGCCTCGTATTGATGATCTATTTGACCAGCTACAGGGAGCGAGGGTGTTCTCCAAGATTGATCTGAGGTCAGGATATCACCAGCTGAAGATTCAGGATTCGGATATTCTTAAGACCGCTTTCAGGACCCAATATGGCCATTATGAGTTCTTAGTGATCTCTTTCGGGTTGACCAATGCCCCAGTAGTGCTCATGCATTTCATGAACAGTGTATTCCAGCCCTACTTGGACTCATTCGTTATTGTATTCATTGATGACATCCTGGTGTACTCTCGTAGCTAGGAGGAGCATGCTCATCACCTGAGGATTGTATTACATAGATTGAGAGAGGAGAAGCTTTATGAAAAGTTCTCCAAGTGTGAGTTTTGGCTCGGTTCAGTGGCATTCTTGGGGCACGTGGTGTCTAGTGAGGGTATTCAGGTGGATCCGAAGAAGATAGAGGCGGTGCAGAGTTGGCCTAGACCGTCCTCAGCCATGGAGATCAGAAGCTTTCTTCGTTTGACGGGCTATTACCGTCACTTTATGGAGGGATTTTCATCTATTGCATCGCCCTTGACCAAATTGACCCAAAAGGGTGCTCCATTCAGGTGGTCAGATGAGTGTGAGGAGAGATTTCAGAAGCTCAAGACTGCTTTGACCACAGCCCTAGTGTTAGTTCTGCCATCAGCTTCAGGTTCTCACATTGTGTATTGTGATGCCTCGAGGATAGTTATTGAATGTGTTCTGATGCAGGAGGGTAGGGTGATTGCCTATGCCTCGCGCCAGTTGAAGACTCATGAGAAGAACTATCATGTCTATGATCTTGAGTTAGTACCTATTTTTCATGCCTTAAGGATTTGGCGGCACTATTTGTACGGGGTTCATTGTGAGATCTATACTGATCACCGGAGTTTGCAGCATCTGCTCAAGCAGAAGGATCTTTATTTACGTCAGAGAAGATGGTTAGAGCTTCTTAAGGACTATGATATCACTATTTTGTACCATCTGGGGAAGGCCAATGTGGTGGCCGATGCCTTGAGCTGCCAGGCAGAGAGTTTGGGGAGTCTAGCATACCTTTTAGCATCAGAGAGACCCTTGGCATTGGATGTTCAAGCCTTAGCTAGTCAGCTTGTCAGCTTTGATATTTCGGAGCCGAGTCGGGTATTGGCTTGCGTGGTCTCCAGGTCTTCTCTTTATGATCGTATCAGAAAGCGTCAATATGACGACCCCTATCTGCTCATTCTTCAGGACAGGGTTCAGCGAGGTGATGCTAGAGATGTGACTATCGGTGATGATGGCGTGTTGAGGATGCAGGGCCGGATCTGTGTGCCTAATATAGATGGGCTCCAGGAGTTGATTCTTGAGGAGGCCCACAACTCGTGGTATTCCATCCATCCGGGTGCCGCGAAGATGTACCGGGATTTGAGACAGCACTATTGGTAGAGGCGGATGAAGAAGGATGTAGTTGGGTTTTTGGTTGGTGTCTCAACTGTCAGCAGGTTAAGTATGAACATCAGAGACCGGGTGGCTTGCTTCAGAAGTTAGAGATCCCAGAGTCGAAGTGGGAGCGGATCACCATGGACTTCGTACATGGGCTCCCATGTACTTCGAGGAAGTTCGATGCTATTTGGGTTATTGTGGATCGGTTGACCAATTCCGCGCACTTCATTCCAATTGGTACTACTTACACTTCAGAGCGGTTAGCTGATATTTATATCCAAGAGGTTGTTCGCCTGCATGGTGTCCCAGTTTCCATCATTTCAGATAGAAGTACTCAGTTTACATCCCAGTTTTGGAGGGTCGTGCAGTGGGAGTTGGGTACTCAGGTTGGGTTGAGCACATCCTTTCACCCTCAGATGGACGGACAGTCCAAGCGCACTATCCAGATATTGGAGGACATGTTGTGCGCTTGTGTCATTGACTTTGGGGGTTCATGGGACTAGGTTTTGCCGCTCGCGGAGTTTGCATATAACAACAGTTATCAGTAGAGCATTGAGATGGATCCGTACGAGGCTTTATATGGGAGGAGGTGTAGATCTTCGGTAGAATGGTTTGAGCTGGGTGAGGCTAGGATCTTGGGTACAGACTTCGTCCAGGATGCATTAGACAAGGTGAAATTGATTCAGGAGCGGCTTCGCACTGCGCAGTCTAGGCAGAAGAGCTATGCGGACAGGAAGGTATGTGATATGTCTTTCATGGTCGGGGAGAAGGTTTTGCTGAATGTATCACCCATGAAGGGTGTTATGAGGTTTGGGAAGAGGGGCAAGTTGAGCCCCCGGTTCATTGGACCTTTTGAGGTGCTTCAAAGGATAGGGGAGGTGGCTTATAAGCTTGCCTTGCCACCCAGCTTGTGGAGTGTGCATCTAGTGTTTCATGTTTCCATGCTTCGGAAGTATATTAGAGATCCGTACAATGTTTTGGACTTCATCACGGTTCAGCGGGAGGGTGATATGACTTATGATGTGGAGCCGGTGGCCATTTTGTATCGGCAGGTTCAGAAGTTGAGGTCAAAGGATATAGCTTCAGTGAAGGTACAGTGGAGAGGTCAGCCTATGGAGGATGCCACCTTGGAGACCGAGCGGGAGATGTGGAGCATTTATCCACACCTATTTGAGACTCCAGGTATGTTTCTAGACCCATTCGAGGACGAACGTTTGTTTAAGATGGGGAGGATATAACGACACGTCCGGTCGTTTCGAGAGTTATAGACCTGTTTTCCCACATTTCTTCTTTTTTTGTGTTATTCAGCTATATTATGATATGACGAGTTAGTTGGCTCGGGTCCAGAGTAGTTTCGGAGTGAATTGGGACACTTAGTCTCTTTATTAGAAGCTTAAGTTGGAAAAGTCAACCGGATGTTGACTTATGTGTAAATGATATCGGATTTGAATTCTTATGGTTCTGTTAGCTCCGTTAGGTTATTTTGGACTTAGGAGCTCGTCTGAAATGTAGGTTGGAGGTCCATAGTAGAATTAGGCTTGAATTGGCGAAAGTGGAAAATTTGGGGATTTTGGCCGGCAGTGGAAATTATAATATCGGGGTCGGAATGGAATTCCAAAAGTTGCAGTAGGTTTGTAGTGTCATTTTTGACATGTGTGTAAAATTTGAGGTCAATCAGACGAGGTTTGATAGCTTTCGGTGTCGTTTGCAGAATTTAGGAGTTTAGAGGTGCTTAGGCTTGAATCCGAGGATAATTTGATGTTTTGATGTTGTTTTGGGTGAGTCGAAGGTTCGAATAAGTTTGTATGATGTTATGGGATGTGTGGGTATGTTTGGTTGAGGTCTCGAGGGCCTCAGCTGAGTTTCGGTTTGCTATCGGATCATTTTGGCCTTGGTGAGATTAGTTGATCATGTGTAGAACTCTGTTTCTGGTTTCCTCTTTCGCGTTCGTGAGAGAGGCCTCGTGTTTGCGAAGAGTGTTTCTGAGATGGTGAGTTTTTGTTCTATGTGTCTACGAAGGAGAGGACACGAACGCGAAGGGTAGGGCAGTGTGTGCATCATGAACGTGTGGGTGCTACCGCGTTCGTGAAGAAAAGAGTGGGGCAGTTGGGGATCCAGGTCCTTATTCTACGCGTTCGGTAAGGGTCGCATTCACGAAGGTTCGAGCTTATAAAGCTTCACGTTCGTGAAGCATTGACCGTGTTCGTGAAGAGTTAATTGGGAGGCAGTCGAGGTTGGTCTATACGAATGCGAGAGGACTGTCGCGTTCGCGAAGAAGGAAATCTGGGCAGACAGTGTTAAATTCAAAATCGAGGGTTTGATCTCATTTCTCATATTTTAAGCTAGAGATCACGGATTTGGGCGATTCTTGAAGGGATTTTTGCGGAGTTGATTGGGTTAAGTGTTTCTCACTTGATTTTGGTTAAATTCCATGATTATATCTTGATATTTATCATCTAAATTGGGATTTGGGGTGAAAAATTGGGGGGAAAGTGGAAGAGTCCTTGAGATGGAATTCTGAGGTTTTGAAGGGGATTTTGTTGTCGGATTTCAGTAAATTTGGTAGGGTTAGACACGTGAGTGAATGGGTTTCCGGGTTTTATGACTTTTGATGGATTTCGAGACGTGGGCCCCGGGGCGGGTTTGATTGAATTTCAAAGTTTGAGTCTAATTTAGTAGATTTTCTTGTGGAAATGATTCCATTAGCATATATTAATGGTATTGTACTGTTTGTGGCTAGATTCGTAGAACTTAGAGGTCGATCCGAGTGGAAAGGGCATTTCGGAGTAGAATTCTACGCCGTTGAGGTAAGTAACGGTCTTAAATCTGGTCTTGAGGATATGAAACCCTGAGAAATTCATATGATGTGGATATTTAGAGGTGACGCGCATGCTAGGTGACGGGCGTGTGAGTGTACACCATGTGGGATTGAGACTTGGTCCGTCCCGGGAGACTGTAAAGTCGAATAGCCCATTGTTATTACCTGCTCATCTTGTTTTTGAGTTATTGACTATCTTACATGTTAGAAACCATGCTTAGGCTATATGATAAAACTGTTGGGACCTGCAGTGGTCAGGAACTTGTTGAATTGACTGCTAAATTGTCGTCTTGTACTCAGTCACGATTTGCTTATGCATTATATATCAGCTCTCCCTTATGTCTTGATTAATACTTGTTGTATTCTCTGTTTGGGTTGTTTATTGTGATATTCGTGAGGCTGGAGAGGCTAGTGACTGATATAGCGTCTGAGTGCCGGGTTGAGAGCTATGTGAGATAAATTGGATCGGGTTGAGCGCTGCAGTAATATTGGATCGGGTTGCACGTCGCAATAAGCCTTCAGGCCATTTTAGCGAATCAGGTTGCTTGCTGCAGCAATACTTGTATCGGGCTGCACGCCGCAGCAGTATTGGGTCAGGCTGCACGCTGTAGCAATATAGCACTTGGGCTGTAGGAGCCCCTCCGGAGTCTGTATACCCCCTGTGAGCGCAGGCACCTTGATTGTGAGTATTGAGGCTGAGAGCCGAGTGATTGAGTTGTTGAGATAGATGAGTGACAGTAGAAATATGAGGTTGTACTTTCTCTTATTTATTGTTGCATTTTATTGCTAGTCGTTGTTGTTGTGAAATTTCTGGAGGACTTATATTGTTTTACTTGAGCACGAAATATTTTGATTCAAATCATTAGATTGAAAGCATGCCTATTTTCGTTGCTGAAATTACTGAAATGAACTATATTTTGTGTTGCTCGGCACTGCTTCTCAGGTCCTTATTTAATTTTGTTACTTACTGAGTTGGAAGTACTCACGTTATTCCCTGCACCTTGTGTGCAGATCCAGGTGTGACTGGACGCGGAGGTCATTGAGCTCGTGTGCAGTTGATTTTTTTCCAGAGATTTACGAGGTAGCTGCCGGCGTTTGCATACCTTGTGCTCCTTCCTTATTATCTTTCTTTCTCTGTATTGACATTTAGACGCAGACTATTGTAAACACTGTATTTTAGATCTAGAGTCTAGTTGCTCATGACTTGGTGACACCCCGGTGTTTGGGGCTAGCATTCCGCACGTTGTTTTCTATTTTGAAATTAACTTTGAGTTTTATGAAAGATTCCTAATATGGAAAGTTTAACATTACTATTTTATTGATTCTGAAGTATTTTTGGAAATTCAGCTTGCCTAGTACCATCGATAGGCTCCATCACGACATGCTGGAGTTTTGGGTCGTGACACCATCTTTGTGCATTGTGGTGATGAAATTGGAATATATACCACACATTCATATTTCTAGATGGAAATTATTTGGTTTCTGAACAATAACCAATTGTGACAGGGAGAAATTTTCATACCTTGTTGGCTTGATGTTTACAAGTGCTATTCTATATTAACTAATATACCTCATACCAAATTTTATTTGTTAGTTTTGTTCTCATAACCAATGGTTTAGCTATAATGGGAGGGATACAATTTCTACTAAACCGACTTGGATTTAAACCAGCATTATCAAGATAAATCATCATAATTTATATTCTGGAATTATGCTCTAGTAATTTGAGCAATCAACCTTACAAAATCCAAATTGCAAGTTGATAGCAAACACACATGTGACCATACAATAGATGCATCTATTAAAATCATATAATAGCAAACGGGCCACATGGCAGGTGACTGGGCCCATATATATCACCTTCTATTCGTTCCAGAAATCAAGGGATTCAATCCCAACCTTACCTGGTATATCATGAGAATAAGCATCACAAGAGAATTCTTAAAGAACCTTCTATTTCTTCAGTATATGCAAACGTGAATTTTCAATCAAATTTTCGTATCATAAATTAACCGCGATGGTCAACCAGTCATAACAACTGATGTTTATTTTAGTAAACATTTAATTTACTATGGTGTGTGATCCATCATCATGCTTATACTTCTGTAGTACAAATAGAAGAAAAGTCGGGTAACCTTTCATATTTACCGGGTATGATTTTAGTAATATGAAAATATTCAATCTTGCTTTCATTTATAGTCTCAAATGCCAACCACTTTGGCTAATATATTTGAAACTCAAAAAATTTCTTTTGAGACTTACTACAATATCAATGTCAAGAACAATTCATTCATCCACATAGTAACAAATCAGTTCTTCCGGAGCTTTTAGTTAATTTTGTACTACAAGATCTTTTGTCACACCATCCATATGGTGAATGTCTCCCTCACTGAAGGAATTATATCATAACAATTTTCATAGTCAAAATCATCATAAGAAAAATCATATCTTTCTTTAACTTTGCCTTTAATAACCTTTTATAAGGCACGACAAAATATTTTTAGCGTACCACATATACACGACCAATGACATAGTCATGTAACCACATTGTAAAATTCATTATTTTTATTTTTCTCAAACCTCCCTTAGAGGTGAATTGTGGTATTTATCCAACCATACATAAGCGCGTTATTATGCATAATCTTTATCAGGTGAAGTATATATTTTTACTTTCAAGAATGATTATGCATTTACAATGCTTATTAGAAGTCACATTTTCAACTAATGGACTATAATCATGTAAGCGTGTCTCGTATTAACAGACCACATCGATACATATTTCCTTCACCTTTGAAGGATTATTTTGAGAACCCTTATTGTTCTCCTTTTTACAATTACCATATTGATGACTATTATTATTTTGATCTTTGGCATGACCATGTTCATTTGCCAACCACTTGTTTTCATTTAGAGTTATTATGCACCGCCATCACATTCACTTCAATAATGGAGTAAATCAAGTGGGACAAACTTCATGTTTTTCATGAAAAATACACTATTTTTCTTTAGTCAGCATTATATCATCAATATGATGCACTGGGACTCAAACACAATGCCTTACCCTATAAAATCATGTGTTGTTCATAATGTTGGGACTCGAACCCAACTCTTACAATTATGGAGCATTAGGACTCAAAACCCGACGTCTTACCCTCATGGTGCATTGTCACTTAATACCAACCGTCTTATCCTTAACCTTTGGCATATTAGGCCATAGAGCATCACCTTTGAGCTTTTAATCATGGGGAGCCTTAGATAATACTGCAGCTAAGGTCAAAACAAATATGAATAGCAGCGTAACTTACTTGCGTTTAATCTACAATACTGTCATTTTTTTCTTTTTACGAAAATTAGATTTCTAATTCTAATGCCTCGTGTCACTTTATATTTTCCATCAATTACCGAAAAGTGACTTCCCACAGACAAATATAATACATAGACAAATCAAAAGATTGGATATGGTTGTTCTTGATTCAACCAGCTCATTTGCTTGCATAAATAATATTGTATTTTGTGTAATATGAACAATACCAAAAATCTTAAATTCCAAATATTAAAATGAGGACTTTTAGGAAGAATGAAAAAAACACTCCCTAGACAATTGAAGCAAATTCATTCACATATGAAATACTCAAGCTTCCACTAGCAATGTAAGTGATTCTAGGTAGTCAACATTTTTGTAGTTCAATCATGGACTTGGTTGTCTTTGTACTTTAAGATGATAATTGAAATTAAATTAGAGTTTCGTGCTGATAACGTGTTAAGAAATGTAGCTCAAAGTAACAATAAAAAATAAGAAGATAAGTAGAATAAGAGAAGAAAAGATAACTTTCTTATTTTATCAAGTGTTCAAGTGTATCACATTTCATGCCTCTACTTATATTATTACATAGAAGGTTACAAAAGGATTGTCTTAAACATGACATTAACCTTTTGAATCATGGGGGAAGATCATGGGGAGGGGTTATGGAGGTGTGGGAGTTACGATCATAATAGTGATGAGTAGTGGGAGGTTATATAAATCATGGGTAAAAGTAGTGGGAGTAGTGGACATCCATAATTACTATAGGTTTTACAACACTAAGTACTTATCCAAGACATTTATTAAAGGGATACCCACTCGATAGCTAAGGACCCGTTTGGCCATAGATTTTGCCAAAGTTTTTCCAAATTTGTTTTGGTAAATACATGTTTGTTCATAAATTTTATTTCATATCTTGGTAAATTACCAAAACCCAAATTTCAAAACCAGATCAAGAGCTGGTTTTGGCCCAAGATATTATTATTACACTTTTTAAAAATTGCCCCAAACTTTTATATTTTATAAAAGATCCCACCATTTAGTATTTTGTAAAAATATTTCTTCGTTTTCTCAGTCATCTGGAAGTGTATTATGTAGTTCAGTATAAAAATGATAATTTTGTACCAAATTTATTTATGTTCAGGACTATGGTTTGAGATAATGATAATGAATGTTACTGACGAAGGTATTGTTGGATATTTGTGATAGTTTTTAGATCTTATGGGTATAAGTCGTGTTTCATATTTTTTTTTTCAAAAAAAAAGTCAAATATGTTTTGAAAACTGATGTCCAAACACATTTTCATCTTCAAACCAAACTTCACCCAAATCATATTTTTCAAAATAAATTTGGGAATCTATGTCAAACTCTAGCTAAGAGTAAGAGCCTGCCTTTTGTGTGACCATTCTAGATTAAGAGCCCATTTGGCCAATTTGCCAAAAACTACTTATTTTGAGAGTACTTTTGCTTAAAAGTGCTTTTTAAAAAAGTACTTTTGTAAAATTACAGTTTGTGTTTGGTCAATTCATTTGAGAAGTACTTCAATAAGAAAACTGTGTTTGGACAACCTTTTCAAGAAATACTTTTAGGTATCAAATAACGAAAAAACAGACATCTTCAGTTTACAAATTGTAACGACCCGACTGGTCATTTTGGGCTCTAGCACGTCGTTCAGCAGTTTGAGGCCATGAGCAGCTTCACTTCAGATATTATGACTTGTACGCCTGGTCCGAATTAAATTTCGGGAAGTTTGGAGTTGATTTTGGAAGAGAGTTATCATTTCAAAAGCTTTAAGTTGAAAGAACCGACTCCGATTGGACTTTTAGTTAACAACCTCGGAATCGGGATTTGGAGGCTCCGACAGGTTTGTATGATGATTTAGGACTTAGGTGTATGTCCGATCGGATTTTGGATGACCCAGGAGCGTTTCAGCGCCTATTGTGGAAGTTAGCATTTTTAGAAGAATTTCATAAATTTGGGTTGAAGTGCATTTCAATGTTATCGATGTCCATTTGGGATTTCAAGTCTAGGAATGGTACCATATGGTGATTCTGCTAATGGGAGCGCGAATGAAAGTGGATTTGGAGGTCCGTAGGTCATTTTGGGGCCATTTGGCTAAAGTTAGGAATTTGAAGGTTTTTGAGGAGTTGACCGGAAGTAGGCCTTTCGATATCGTGGTCGGATTCTGACTCCAAAAGGTGGAGTAGGTCCGTAATGTCAAATGCGACTTGTGTGCAGAATTTGAGGTCAATATGGCGTGATTTGATAGGTTTCGGCATCGAATTAGGAAGTTTGAAGTTCTAAAGTTCATAATGATTGAGTTGGAGTGCAATTCATGGTTTTAGTGTTGTTTGATATGATTTAAGGCCTCGAGAAGGTCCGCATTATGTGTTGGAACTGGTTGATGTGATTGGACGGGGTCCAAGGGGCCTCGGGTGGATTCAAGATGGCTAACGGATCGAATTTGGCCTTATAGAGGTGCTGAGGCTGGTGTCTTCTGGTGTAACTGCACCTGCAAGGTTTTGGCCACAGGTGCAGAGCCGCAGAAGCAGCCTAGGAGTCGCAGAAGCGGACACGAGCGCAGGTGTGAGGAAAGATCCGCACCTGCGAAGACGCAGATACGGAAGGAAGATCGCAGGAGCGGGAGCTGCTGGGTCGAGTTAGAGCTGCACCTGCGATGGTTTTCCGCAGGTGCGAAGCCGTAGGAGCGGCTACTGGACCGCAGATGTGAAGGTCGGGGCTGGGCATTGTCTTCTTTAAAGCGAAGGGTTTGGCTCATTTTCATTTTATTTCGACCATGGGAGCCAATTTTGGAGCAATGTTGAGTGCCATCTTCATCAACTAGTATGGGTAAGTGCTTTCTTCCAAAATTTTGAGATAATTACATTGATTATGTGTAGATTTTAACGTGGGAATTAGTAGAAATTGGGGTTTTGGTGGAAAAACCTAGAATTTGTATTTTTGGATTTGTTACCACGAAATTTGGGCATGAAATTGAGAGTAAATTATATATTTGAGTATGTGGGGTTATGGGTAAAGTTTATCTTCGAAAAATTTCAGAATTCGGGCACGTGGACCCGAGGGTGATTTTTATCGACTTTTCGATCAGGGTTAGAAATTGGTATAAATAGGATTATAATGAGTATTCGAGTGCATATTAATGGGCTTGCATAATTATTTGCTAGTTTTGGAGCGTTGTGCGTCGGTTTGAGTCGTCGGAAGTGCTTGGAGGCCGGTTATGAAACTTCGAAGCGAGGTAAGTCTCCTTTCTAACATTGTAAAAGGGAATTATCCCCATAGTTAAAATAATTAATTATGTACTACTGTTTGTGGAGGGGCTAATACGCACGAGGTGACGAGAGTCCGTGTGTAGCTACTATAATGCTTAAGTCCGGGTAGTCTAGGATCCAAAAGCATACTTACTTGACGTACTTGTAACTATTGTCAATTTAAAATGTTTAAATCATATCTAACTTGGAAAATAAATTTCAAAGATTAAAAATTATTTTCTTAACTGTTAAAGGAGAAATTTGTAAATTTCCTGCGTAATTGTTTTCATGATGAAGTCTTGATTGACTGTTTGAATGCGTGTATCTATGAGTACTTGCGTCGCATGTATGATTCGCGAGCAGGGTAACTCTTTATTTATATGTAACTGCTTCGCAATTATATTCCGCGAGTGGGTGATCCTTTCCACTACTCTCATGGGAGCGGGCCGTTTGCCTCGGCAAGTTAATAGATGCATCTATGGTTCGCACCGTTCGACCCTTCGGCAGTGCACATTTTATTATTTTGTTGGATCGGGTCGTACGTCCTCGGCATGATTTTCGCATGCTTGTATTGCTGCCTTGTAAATTTATGAGTAATGATATTTCTTCCTTGGCCTGAGATGAATTGTTAAATGATGAAATATGAACTTTTGGAAAATCTCTTATTATTAAAGGAATTGTTTACCTGCTTCCTGTTTATCGAGTTTGAAATTAGCTTATAAAATTCATACTTGTGCACATTTTGGTACTTCAATATTTTGACTACTAGTAAGCGTCGAAGTCAACCACTCGTCACTACCTCTCCGAGGTTAGGCGGGATACTTACTGGGTACACGTTGTTTTTGTACTCATACTACACTTGCTGTGCATTTTTTTTCACATACACATATATGTCTAGTGGCCCAGTTTGGCACAGCGGCATGAGTGATACGGAGACTTAGGTGAGCTGCACCTCTCGAGATGACCGCAGCCAGTAGAGTCTCCTTCAGAGTATTTTATTGTATTTTCTCTACTGTCTAATGGTATTCCAGACCGATTATTGTATTACATCATATTTTCTAGAAATTGCTCATGCACTTGTGACACCAGGTTCTGGGATGACTATGGGATTTATTCATTATTTGAATTTGTTAAAGACATTTTGTTTACTCAGTGGAAATTCATTATTTTCTATTAAATGTAATGAAAAGAAATGATTTCAAAACTACTAAAAATGAGAATTTGATCAATTTCTTGGTGTTGGCTTGCCTGACAGTGGTGTCCGGCCCCATCACGACCATTAACGGATTTAGGTCGTGACAACATGGTATCAGACCACTAGGTTCCCTTAGGTCTCACAAGTCATGAGCGAGTCTAGTAGAGTCTAGCGGATCAGTACGGAGACATCTGTACTTATCTTCGAGAGGCTACAGGACTATTAGGAGCACTTCCCTTCTTGATTCCTCATCGTGCAATTTGATTCCTTTGAGGGTTGTGCCTATGTTTCTTTCCTACTCAATCTTACGCGAAGCGCTTGCTGTAAATCAGGAATTTGAAGAATTGTAATGGTACTACAGATGTGATGCAGGATGTTTCTCCCTACGTGGTTGTTTGGGCTATTGTCGTCGCCTTGTAGAAGGATATTCTATCGTCTTATCTCAGTAGTTTTACTTCTGAGAGCTCTGAGGCTATGCACTGGTTGCAATGATGCTTATGAATGGTCGTCGTGCAGTATTGATGTGATGGTAGGATGCTTGCCTATGTGTCGGGGTAGTGAATGACTTGAAAGAAGGTTTACTTAGAGCACGATTCAGAGATTCGGTATTTTATTTCTGGTGGAGGAAAGGAAATCAGACTATAAATATTCAGGTTTGGGTTGATAGGGTAACGAGACTTGGTGTTTTCAAGTGTGGTGGAATTTTTTTCTGCGACGCGGTGTTGTCGTCCTCGAATGAATGTGTTAAGTTTGTCGGTGTTACGATCTTATACAATTCGCCTTTAGGGCAGGACATTGTGAGATAGTACGGGAGAAGCGGCTGTCAGAGATCGCGGGGTACGGCGGTTCAGGATTGAATGGGTATTTCTAATGATGACGGCTCAAGAAGGAGGATCTTCGGAAAGGGTTTAAGTTAGTAGCGATCTATCGGTGCAAGTGCTACAGAGATAGATATTGATCTAAGGCAACAATTGGGCAGCAAAGGATGAGGAAGAACATGCAGAGAGTGTTAGGCGGTGGTTAAACTTCTGGAAGGCCAAGCGTGAGAAGCAAGAATTGAATAGTTTCTTAGAGGAGTGGGTTTGACCAAAGTGGGAGAGGTAGCATATGGGTTTAGTGGCAGGATAGCTACACACCTTAAGGAAAGTTTGGAATGATTTGGGAATTTTAGTGGACGGTGATTGGGTCTACAGGCTTAATTTGAGTTATTGGATATTATACAACGGGAGATTAGATGCAACAGGAAGAATTTGCTCAGTATGAATAAGGATACAACATAACTTTGAATTTGGAAAATATTGATGCACACGTTGAGGTCCATAAGGAGTGATCGGACTATGTATAGTGGGTGCATGAGAAGGGGTTCAAGATGGGTTATTGATGTCGTAGTGATTGTGCAGTGCAGCGTCGTTGGGAGATGTTGGTAGGTAATTTTTGCAGGTGGATTATCTCTGGTGGGTAGGTTAGCGGTCGCGTGGTTGGAGAAGTTTCTATGAAGGATTTTACCGGCTATCCAGTAAGAAGTCGAATATGTGAATGTTACTACAGATTCAGAGTGTATTTTAAATGGTAATGGAAGGATTTCGAGGAATTTGGCGAGTTGGTTGTGCAAGATCAGTTCAGCGATGAAGAAAAAATATTGGTGGGTTCAAGAATTGTTTAATAGTAGCTTCAAGCTAAGTGGGAGAGTTCCACCGCCTACGGTTGGATTGCATGGTCGTATATTTGCGATATTTCTAGTTATTAGCATATTGAGGGGTTATTACAGCTAAAAAAAAAGAACATAAGTGGTAATTTGAGCAAAGAAAATGATAAAGGTGTGTTATATTTGTCCTTATTGACTCATGTTTGGGCTTTGGGAAGATTCAGGATTTATGCTTCGTACAGAGGTGATTTACAAGGGAAGTGATTCAGTCGGGTACTTTATTAAGATGGGTGTTCATATGCCAGCGAAGCCTGGGAGTTGATTATATTCGGGACCAAGCCAGAGTGGGTGACTCTCAACAACGGTCCTAGTGAATTCAAAAGGGTCAATATGTGGTGCCTAAGGATTTCAAGCCCGCAGTGTGGTTGAGAATCGAGTTTTTGCAGTGGATTATGATAAGAGGCTCGGAATGTTCTATGATATTTTCGGCTTGCAGTGTAGCATTCGGAGGAATGAGAGAAAATGACTTCAGATTTGTAGAAGAATTATCAAAATGGGTGTATCGGTCAAAGATGCGGATGTGTGTGCAAGGAGGGCATGAAACAGTTCATGAGTTTGGAGACATCATGGTCTCGTGATGCAAGGCCACTTGGGAAGAGCGCGTATGATTTGTTATGTGTTGACTGGAGTTATTATTATTTCTGAATCAAGTGAAGGATAAGTTAGAAGAAGCCGGATCAATTAGCCATGGTTGAATTGGCGTGATGGCGGCAGTGATCAGTTCTTCCAGCGTGGTTAGATTATGCATGTCATTTATGGCGGTACGTGCGAGTCTTGACGGCTACCGTGATTGGTTCTATTTGGGAGTATTCAAGTATTATGGCCTCTGATGCGTAGGCGGATCCTGGAAGGATTATGGTGGTTTAGACCATTACTGGAAGATTTGCAGGTTCCACGGTTATGAAAATTCACTCATGTGTTGCTATGGTTATCTCGGAATGAGTTAAGTAAAACATTTCTATATGATGAAGTTTTTACCCTAATAGTGGTTTAGGAGTTATGATGAAATTCTTGTACTATTGCATATTGGCATGTTAGGTGCAGTGAGCGGTATGAAATTGAAATTGAGGATCAAGGTTTCGGTTCAGTGTTGGCAAGGATTTTGCGAGCTCGGATGAGCAGGAAAGAAATTTGAGTGTTTAGAGTAAGCTGGTATTGTCTTCAGCATCACCTGAGATTGATGTTTGTGTAAGAGGCTTTGCGTTCTGGTTGCAGACTCTTGATTAGCTTTACAGCATTGTATAACCGGTGGTAGGGAGGTGTAGACTTATTACCTGGTGTGTGAGGTCGTGGAAGCGTATTCCACAGGGAGATTGTATAAGGGTGACATGTAGTCACTTTATTGATTGAAGATTTAAACCAAGTATGAAGGAAGTGGTAAGATTGCTTATTTGAGAATTTATGCCTGGAGGGCACTCGGTTCATTTGGTTGTGGATTGTGGGAGTTTTTCCCCGCTATGATAGTTGTTCTTGTGTGTTATGAGAAAAGTGGGTTATTATGGACCCAGGAAAGCTATTAGCCTAGTTCGGTTCAATCAGAATCGGCTTGAGGTTTGTGAATGGATTTAAATATGAATAAGGGCTCTATATCAGGCCAAATATGCTCATTTCAGCATAGCGCCCCGCATGGAGGAGTATTCAGAAGTAGGATGTTGTTTCGTTGTCGACTATTTCATGTAATGTTATATTGTTGTGTAACGGCTTGATTAATTTTTTACGTGTTGAGATTTCGCATAGCGATTGGTGTTATGTGAGCAGGATGGCTCTTGAGATTCGGATCATATATCGCACCTCAGCTGTGCTTGAGTTTTGTTGCATATGGCACTATCTGTCTCCCCAGTGATGGTATTATGCACTAAGTGCGCTTGTGGACGATATTCGGTATTTTTTTGTAACGAGAAATTTAGCTCGGTGTGTATCTCCTTATGTGAATTTTATGTGTGGATCGGGTGGCACGCCGCCACGGGTATGTTGTTTGGATCGAGTTGCACGCCGCAACAGTGTGATGATGAGTACAGTTTTTATATTCTATTTTTTTTTTGTGTTTTGTTTCGCCTTTTCTGAGAAAAGTTCATATTAGTTACGTGGGTTGAGTAGTTCCTTCCAGAGTTCGTTTTCCTTACGTGTCACGTTCGAGTTTGTAGCTTAGTGGCACATTGTGGCATCATGTGAGACTGTTGGTCATGTTTGGGGTGGCTTATTGCCTGAGCAGCTCGTACTGGGTGAGACGAGGTTATTGGATCTAGGATCAGTGCGATCGGATTATATGAAGTATATTAAAGAGCAATTGTCGTTATTTGGTTCATAATGATGTAATGGTTCTTGTCAGGAGTATAGACGCAATGATTTGTTGACTTGGCAGTTGGCTATGAATTTCTACATATCCTTTTTGCCTTGGAAGTATTGCAAGAGTTAGAATAGGACTTATATGAGTCACGAGGTGTAAGTGAGCATCAGATTTGTGGAATGTCGGTTGTTATCATCAGAGAATGTTATTATGGTCGTGTGAGTTATGCAGTGCATAGTGTGAATTCAGCAAAGGAATGCAATCATGTTTTGGTACATCGTGTAGGGATTGATGTGGTGCTCGTATGTTGGGAGCAGGCCTGGCAGAGAATTCCGGATGTTGGAATTGGGCTCTAAGGCTAATTTGCCTAAATGTGAGAGAATATCTTCATATTTTCTCGAGCTAATGTGCTCAACTAAGTGGTGGTAGCAGGGGTAGGTGCGTGAGGTGTTAACCAGTGATTTATGACAACTCCAGCAGAGTTCTCAACACATTTGTAGACGAACATATGTTTAAGTGGGAGAGACTGTAACGACATGACCGATCATTTTGGGCTCTAGTGCGTCGTTCAGCAGTTTGAGGCATGAGCAGCTTCACTTCAGGTATTATGACTTGTACGCCTAGTCGTAATTGAATTTCGGGAAGTTTGGAGTTGATTTGGGAAGAGAGTTCTCATTTGGAAACTTTAAGTTGAAAGAATCGACTAATATTGGACTTTTAGTAAACGACCTCGGAATCGGGATTTGGAAGTTCCGGCAGGTTCGTATGATGATTTTGGACTTGGGCGTATGTCCGGATCGGGTTTTGGATAACCCAGGAGCGTTTCGGCGCCTATTGTGGAAGTTAGCATTTTTGGAAGAATTTCATAAATTTGGGTTGAAGTGCATTTCAATGTTATTAATGTCCATTTGGGATTCCAAGTCTAGGAATGGCTCCGTATGGTGATTCTAGTACTGTGAGCGCGATCGGAAGTGGATTTGGATGTTCGTAGATCATTTTGGGGTCATTTGGCTAACGTTAAGAATTTGAAGGTTTTTGAGGAGTTGACCCAAAGTAGGCCTTTTGATATCAGGGTTGGATTCCGACTCCGAAAGGTGGAGCAGGTCCGTAATGTCAAATGCGACTTGTGTGCATCATTTGAGGTCAATCGAGCGTGATTTGATAGATTTCGGCATTGAATGAGGAAGTTTGAAGTTCTAAAGTTCATAAAGATTGAGTTGGAGTGCAATTCATGGTTTTAGCGTTGTTTGATGTGATTTGAGGCCTCGAGCAGGTTCGCATTATGTTTTGTAAATGGTTGGTGTGATTGGACGGGGTCCCGGGGGCCTCGAGTGGATTTCGGATGGCCAACGGGTTGAATTTGGCCTTATAGAGGTGTTGAGGCTGCTGTCTTTTGGTGTAACCACACCTGCGAGGTTTTGGCCGCTAGTGAGGAGCCGTAGAAGCGGCCTAGGAGTCACAGATGCGGGTAGGAGCGCAGGTGCGAGGGAAGATCCGCACCTGCGAAGGCGCAAATGTGGAAGGGAAGATTGCAGGAGCGGGAGCTGGTAGGTTAGAGTCGCACCTGCGATGGTTTCTACAGGTGCGGCTACTGGACCGCAGGTGCGAAGGTCGGGGCTGGGCAGTGTCTTCTTCAAAGCGAAGGGTTTGGCTCATTTTAATTTTATTTCAACCATGGGAGCCGATTTTGGAGCAATGTGGTTTGCCATCTTCATCAACTAGTAGGGGTAAGTGCTTTCTTCCCAATTTTGAGTTAAATACATTGATTATGCATAGATTTTAACATGGGAATTAGTAGAAATTGGCGTTTTGGTGGAAAAACTTAGAATTTGTATTTTTGGATTTGTTACCACGAATATGGGCATGAAATTGAGATATGGCGAGCATGAGTATATGGGTTGGTACCGCAGCGTACGGATGGGGATCATGAGTCCATGAGTTAGTGTTACTCAACTTCTCATCGGGAATCCTGTTCATCACGCTGGTGGTCGGTAAAGACATCTTTATCGCCCGTCACGGAGGCAACATTTTGCGATACTAACATGCCGGAGACGGATGATCTTATTCAGGAGCTCGCTGAGACCATGGTATGACCATTAAAAAAAATTTGCTAACACGTACGTTAGTAATTTATATTTCATATAGTAAATTATCTTATTAGTCTGTCAACCTTACCGACAACCATGTTGCAGCACATCCTCCGATAAAAAGACGACGTGATGAGGATGCTCCTGATAGTGTAGCCGGGCGGGATGGGATGCACCTCAGGCCAGCCAATGCTCTAAAGCATACAGGTTGTAGGACACATTTACATTTATTATTATTTGTATATATGACATTAAATATATAGTAACAACATTATTTATGTTTTACATAATTTACGCATGTGTTTTATTTCTCGGGTTATTTATTAGTTTAACACTAGATCAAAATAAAAGACAGCTTAACATAAAATTTAAATTCATTACCAAGTAAATATAATACATGACACGTACAACATAAAAATAAAATACTACACTCAACGTATCAATGTATTTTTTTAGTCACTATCGCCCATTATTCTGAGCTCCAACCACTTAAATTTCTCTTCCAACCTAATTTTTTCTTCTTATGCCTCTTTTAGTTTCTCCTGCAATACCGCAAGTTTTTCTTGTAGTTTCACGATCTGGAGTTCGTATTCACCGGTCAGATTCCAAATATTTAGCAAACATAATTTATAGTATTTCTGATTAATGGGTTTATCATACCATTCTCCAAAAACACATTGGTTTTCGTCCTAACATTGAGAGAATAACACAAGACAATTAATTAACATGTTATATAAAAAGTATTAACAAACATTTCTTCCAAGAATAATAATTTACAACTTGTTTACACATCCAACGTCTGAGCCCCAAATTGCAATTTGACCAACATGGCTTCAAAATTGCACGTTTGCCACAGTAACACCTTGGTACATAATTGCGTCCAAACATGTCGTAATGCTCGAATACGAAAAATTAATGGAAATTTTTTCTATTTGTTTCGTTAGGACGCAAATAATAAATAAAATGTGCGAGGTGTTTATAGGCAGCTACTAGTGATTTTAGGTTACATAACGCATATTGGTGAGGCGTTATGTTTCGTGCGATAGTGATTCTTTCTGGTACAAGTGTGTCCAGCTTTTCAGGCCAATAACTTTTTCAAGTCAACATGAAAAAACAGATAGCGCATATTGGTGAGGCGTTATGTTTCGCGCGATAATGATTCTTTCGGGTACACGTGGGTCCAGCTTTTCAGGTCAACAGCTTTTTCATGCCGACAACTTTTTCAGGTCGACATGACAATACACATAGCGCATATTGGCGAGGTGCTATGTTTCGTGTGATAATGATTCTTTCGGGTACGAGTCGGTCCATCCTTTCAGGTCATCAGCTTTTTCAGGCTGACAGCTTTTTCAAGACGACATGACAATGCACATTGGCGCGGCGCTATGTTTAATATACAAGTTTGTGCACCTTAGTTCTTCTTAAGTTGAACCAAGAGATCAGTATTCAAATACTGAACCATTACAACATCCAATTCAGAAATTCCTTTAACATTTAATAAGTAGTTTACGAAGAGGGAAAAAAGTGAAGGTAGTTCAAAAGATCCACATGGAACACGTCATAAAATAATCGATCTCTACCTTGAAAAAAAATGATAGGTTGCTATACTGATTTGGTTTGACAAGTGGTATGGTGTTCTGTGACCCTTCGAAGATAAGCCTATCAATATACACACTGATCTCAAAGTTGAAGGGCACATAATTGAGGGAGCCTGAAGGTTTGCAAATTTGAGGCGAAAAACAAAAATGGGTTCCCCTTTACTCAAAACAATGTGATTATGAAGTACTATGTCACTCGCATGGGCTTGTTTTACCACAAGCACTATCTGTCACCTTCCAAACAAACACACACAAAGATGAACCAGAAGTGATTCGGCATTTTATGAAGGAAATTCTAGATATAGAAAAGGCACTAGTTGTTCATCATGCAATGGATGATCTTAACTACCTGGAAGGAACGGAGATCAGTATTGGGATTTATTAGAAAATAAAAAATTGCATATGGACAATGATTGTCTTTCTTTCCAAACAATTGTCTTGTGGGAATGACTACCTATGTTTCTACCACAGATGTGGACGTAGGAGTCTTATATTGTTGTAGAAATCAAGCAAGTGATCTTATTGATGATAGCGATGAAATATAAGAAATGTGTGCCAACTGGGACCTAGATTACGATTCCCTTGGTCCCGAAGGATGCGTACAAGATGTAGATGAAGAAGATGAAGACGATGACAATGAAATAATGCCAGACACCGATGACAATGGCGAATAACAACTGTTTTTTATTTCATGGGGTGTATTTTCAATTGTTGTACTGAATATTTAATTCTAAATATCAATTAGATTTAACCCCATTGGAAACAAAATTTTATTTCATACTTTTTGCAACCTAAACATTTACCTAAATTTAGTACAACAAAATTACTCCAATAAACACTACGTTTATCCTTGATAATTGGGCACATTGGATGAACTGCCACCTGGAGCTGAATTACCACCACTTCCCAAACTAGTTAAATGACATTTACAGCGGTCGTGTCCTGTTTGGCAACATATGCCACATTGACATGCATAAACAGTGTCACCAACATCCATTTGGTTCTGTATACGCGTTATTTTTCGTACTTTCCATTGACATGCATAATCCTTGTTACACACGATTTTAAATGGTTCTGGCGGACAATAATTATCAACACGCACTGGCTGTAACTGCCCATTGTAGGTGTTTAAGTATGCAGCAACACTATATTCTTTATCAACGTACCTCGTTACCGCGAAACTTGTATGTTGAAAGCACTTCATGGCATGTGAGTGTCGCGACCCGTTTTTCCTTTCCTTTCGGATTAGTCAGGGTTTTTGACATTACTGGGACAACTCGTTTCCTTTTGGGAAAAGGGATATAAGGGATTTGAAGAGTCGCCACCTAACAAATTAAGGTGCATTAGGGCACCTACTTATGGGTCATTTATAACACAAATTGTATAACCAGAGATTGGGTAAGGGCTTGAAGTTACTTCAAGGGGAAGGTGTTAGACACCCCTTGAAGTCCACAACTGTGGGTCCAGACCAAACTTACTTTGTGAATTAATCAGGTGAAAATAAGTAGTCTAAGCACACATATTTAAATGAATGAATGCGTTAACAGATTAGCAGTCTAAGCACACATATTTAAATGAGTGAAAGGGGTCCTAAGTTATTTATCCTATAGGATCATATCCATGCAATGCCTGGTAATCACTCTTCGATGAGGGTCTACACGTTGCATTAGCGCATGGGTCATCATATCCTTTTCTACCCATTACCCCACCCCTTAGTGGTTATTAAGCAAATTTTATTTAGCGAGCTCTAAGCGTGTTGTTACCCGTCCCTTCCTTGTGGTCCCGGAGGAGTTTTAGGACCTCTAAATCTGGGTAATTCTAGACAACCCCTAAGGTATTTAGAAAGGAAAAATCTAGGCGACAAGCAAATAACAGGTAGGACCAGCAAGTAAGTGAAAGAAAGCAATTAAAAGGCTCATGTTTACCTCCAAACATATAGCAAACAAACAGCACGTCGCAAACACAAATACAGACAGTTTTTAGAAAGAGTTCTAGGACAGGATGTCTGGGTGAACATTAATTTACAAAATATGCAACACTGTTTCACAAACTCAATGGCAGGGTCCTATTCAGTTTGCCTACTGATTTTAAGTCATGTAACACTCAAACAGTTTAACACAATCAAAATGCAGTTTCCAGTTTAAATAGAGATAATTACCTAAGGCTTGCCTAGGTGTGGGACTGTACGCAGTCACAATTACAAGAATTGTTAAACAGTTTAGAAGTTGTTTAACCTACAAACATGATATTCTAGGTGACACAGATTTATTTTAAAAAGGGGGATTTATACCAGTTATGTTCAGAAAATATACATCTATATGTGAGACTATTTTTATGCCGTTTCAGGGTCAGTTACTCATTTTAATCGAAATAGACGTGTTCATACAAAGGCAAACAGGGTTCCTAGAACATAATATCTAAGTGCATACAGGAATGATAGTTTTATTAAGACAGGGCTAGTATCCTAATACCAGGGTTTCTAAGAGAAAACACTTGTGCCAAATTATAGCATGGAATAGTAATTTAAAGTATGCTGAAGTAATAAATGTGAAGCCCCAAGGACAGGATATCTAATGCAGGTTTAGCATGATTTGGATGCAAATGAACACATTAGTCCTAGGACGTGGCTTCTAATGCAGATTTGTATAATATAAAGCCTAGAAACATGGTTTCTACCCAGTTTTACCCACAGTACCATACACTACCCTCCCTTTTCATTAGTCACCCCAATATCTTTTTCCAATTAATTATTAAAGACCAATCGCTGAATGAATTACATAAATGAAAAGTAAAACTAACTATAGGGAGCCTGCAGTAGGCCCAAATCACACCTGATAAGGCCAGGCTTTCGATAGTCTCAAATGCCAAGGATTTCATAGCCAATTTCAAGTCTAGCTGTGTTAGAGTTCCCTAAGGAACTCAAGGATCCCGAGAAGTGCTCACACCTAGACAGGGATTGAGTAAGTGTAGTGTGGAAGGGACAACCCCAGTGTGTGCCAGAGTTCAGAGGAATACCAAGAGGATCACAAGGCAGTACACACAATGGAGGGGCAGAACCTAGGGACTTAGGAGTAAAGTGAGAGTGCTTGACAAAGTTTTGAAAAGGTTTCGACAAGGAAACAACACTGAAATAATTCAATAAGTAAAGAAGTTTTCTGATAATAAGGACTGATCAGTTAGTAAAACAGTTTAAAAACAATGTAAACACTTTTTTTTTTGAAAAATCAGTAAGCAGCCTGATTGGCTACAGAACCAACCGGTCCAGCATTAACAGAATTTACACAGGGGTATTGGGAATTGTGGACATATAGTGAAACATATAGCAACAGGAGCACCAAAGCCTTTTCAAGAGTTTTATAGGATTAAGGAGTTAATCATACAACTAGCAGTAAAGACATAGAGCATGGTTCACAGAACAACCATGTGGAAACAAATTACACTGGACAGATGAGGCATAGAACCAGAGTTACTTAGAAATATTAGACAACTTAGCAAAGTAGATTAAACCAGAACCTTAGTAAACATATCAGGCAAACCATCAAACATACTGATATACATGGAACAAAATCAGGTTGAGGCATGCTAGAGAAAAACAAATAGGCAGATCCTTAGATATGCCAATCACAAGTTAAACAGGATAGAATTCATACAGGCTAGTGATTAAACAGGATAGTTCATGCATGCTAGGTGAAACACTGATTTAGACATACAAGTTACATAATGAACAATAAGATGTTAAGCAGGAAGAAGACTGGAAATCAATGAACTAAAGAATTAGCAGAGCACATTGAATTTTGGACTGGAAATTGAATTAGGACATACCAGTTAAGGAGAGAAAAACTAAGGATACGAGCAGATGTGGTGCAATAACTAGCCTTGGCTTACAGCCGGCTAGTTCAGTGACATTTGCAAGTAACAAAGAAGAGCATAGAGTTTTGAGTGTAAGAGAGAGTTTTTGAACTAGTGTTCGTGTGTAGTGAGAATAGAGGAGAGTATATATAGCAGCTGAGAGCTAGACAAAATAAGGTAAAAAATCAATTGATCAGTAATTAAGGAGGATTACATGCATAAAATCAGTAAGGTCTTCCTCTAATTAAGGGGTAACCAGTTAACGTTAAAGAGCAAGGCAGATAATTAAGGAAAGAAATTAAATAAACTTAGGTATGGAGTAGGTAATTAGGGGTAAATAAACAAGAGTTTAATTAAGAAAACAATTAGTAAGAATCAGCAAGTATCACAGTTAATCAAAATAAGGCAAGAAATAATTAAAAGGTGTAAAAAATAGGGAAACAATCGAGAAATCAGCACATAGGTTTCAATATAGCAAATCAGTGAATCGAAAATTCAAAACAACACTGATTTAAGGATAAAAATATAGGTTTTCCATGAATAAACAAACAAACTGAATATAGACACATAGAATCAGTCGAGAAACCGAACTAGGAACCCTAATAAAGGCACATTAGGGTAAAAACACAAGATGTTCAAATTAAAAGAATAAGAAATCATGTGAACCAAAGCACAGAACAAAGTCATGTAGCCAGTAACACGAAAAAGCTCAGAATCCAAACATTATGCCAAAAATTGGGGGTTTTGGCATAAGCTAGTTAGGGTTAAGGCAAAACTCAACAAATTCCGTCAAAACACATAAGGACAGGGGATTAAACACTTAAAGTTAGAAAACATTTTGAATAAAGGATTTTCAGGAAACCCTAATTTAGGAGAATGACAAGCCACTCGAAAATCAGAAGATTTTCATAAAAACAAGGGAAAATAAGTTCAACCCTTCTCAGATCTGTATATAACTGAGAAGTTCAAAGGAGAAAATTAGGGGTTTGAAAAAATAACAAATAGGTGAATACATAGGCTTAGAAACCCATAGGTTTAAGGCAAAATAAGAAGATTTTACTAGAAATCGAACCAGAGTAGCTTGAGACAGGCAAGAAAGGGCCAAAGGCATAAGCGGACTAACCCTGGTCCCTTGAGGACCTTAGAGACGGTAGTACCCAGCGTAAGAGACACCCTTGGAGGTATGAGGGTGGTGAGAAACCACCATGGATGGCGGTGGAGAGTGACGACGAGGGGGAATTAGGGCTAGGTTTAGAGAGCATTTGAGAGGAAGGGAAGTGAGTGACGGTGGGGTGAGAAGAGGAAAATGAGGGGTTTAGGAGGGGGGTTCTTAGGATTAATTATGGTAGGAATAATCTGGGTCGTTGACCAAAAATGATCAACAACAAGGATTCAATAAGACCTGGGCCGGGTTAGGTAAGGGGTTTGGGATTGGGTTTATTGGGCTGGTTTATAAGGGTTTTGGGCTAGTTAATTAGGCTAAAATTGAAATTAAATAAGGCCATTTGTTAAATACCCCAAATGAATTAATTAAAAATACTTTGTAAAATAATTACTACTTATAAAGAAATGAATTTCATGCATGGTAATGTTTTAAAAAAATGGTTATTTAGTATTTAAAAATACAAAAGACTAATTTCTGGTAAAAGAAAAAATACAAAAATGTATGCATGGGCTATAATTGCAAAGTTATTGCAATTGTAGCCAAAAGGTGCCAATTTGGCTATCTATTGAATAATTGGACTTAATAAGACCATAAATAGTAAATTAAACCAAAAAATGTTTTTGAAATCATTTGTGATGCTATTTTATGATTATTTATTAAAAATAAAATACTTAGAAAATTAATAAAAATGGAAAAAATTGTGGAAAACATTTAAAAAATTATTTTGGTAAAAATTGGGTATCAACAGCTGCCCCTCTTTACCTGTAAAAGATGAAAGAGTTGTCGGGTAAAGATATGATAGCCAATTTTGACCGAGAGAAATGGTTTGAGAGATTTTGGCTGCACTCTGGTTTCTGAGTTGCTTACATATCCCTGGTTTTACAGGAATCAGGTCGTGTATAGTTCTGGATTCATCGGCAAAATATATTGATGAAGTCATCACAAGAACAGACACAGTTTTTCAGGATAGGCGAAGGATTGGTTATGTTGAGAGGCCAGGTTTTGAGATAACTGAAGGAACTGGAGCGAGATCGCTCCCGCTAGGATAGCAGTTACTTGTCGGGTCACCTGCAAACGAAGATGCTACAAGCATATATTGTGCCGAAATTTAAACATGATGCAGGTTGCCTTTGGACTATGAAATTCATTTTCGGATGGTTAGGGATGACGTCCTTAGACCATGATGTCCTGGGCCATGAATTATTCGGTGAAATATTCGCAAGCCATGAAATGATGTTCTCGGGCCATGAGGATGGTGCCTTTGAACTATGATGCCTTTGAATAATGATATGCAATTCGAGAGAGATCCCCAGGCCATGACATGGTGTCTTCCGGCTATGAGGATGATTCCTTTAGACTATGACGCCTTTGGATAGGTTGGTGATATTTCAGCCCATGAGATGAAATAATATGATGTCAACAAGACAAGGCTTAGTCTTGTCAAGCTGAGGGAAGAGCTTAGCCCGGAAGAAGAGCAAAGTAGATAATGTCGGAGAGACAGCGCTTAGTCTCGGTGAAAGAATGTAAATTGGAGGCAGTGCTTAGCCTCACGCAGGTATGGAGACAGAGCTTAGTCTCATGCAAATGAAGGCAGAGATTAGCCTTATGCAGATAGAGGCAGAGCTTAGCCTCAGGCAGGATGCGGAGGTAGAGCTTAACCTTATGCAAGATGTGGGACAGGCTTAGTCCCATGCAAATGAAGGCAGAGATTAGCCTTATGCAGATGGAGGCAAAGCTTAGCCTCATGCAAATGAAGGCAAATATTAGCCTTATGCAAGGTGAAGGCAGCGATTGGACTTATGCAGATGAAGGCCGAGATTAGCCTTGTGCAAGTGTAGAGGTAGAGCTTGACCTTATGCAAGATGCGGGACAGGGCTTCGTCCCATGCAGATGAAGGCAGAGATTAGCCTTATGCAAATGGAGGTAGGGCTTAGCCTCATGCAAGAGGGAGACAGAGTTTAGTCTCATACAAGATGCGGGACAGGGCTTAGTCTCATGCAAATGAAGGCAGATATTAGCCTTATGCGAATGGAGGCAGGGCTTAACCCCATGCAAGATGCGGGACAGGGCTTAGTCCCATGCAAATGAAGGCAGAGATTAGCCTTATGCAAATGTGGAGGTAGAGCTTAACCTTATGCAAGATGCGGGACAGGGCTTAGTCCCATGCAAATGAAGGCAGATATTAGCCTTATGTAGAAAATGGAATAAATAGCATATAGTAGTAAAATTTCTTAGCTGGTAGCAGATTTCAGTATTGCGGTTATTGAGAAGGTTGTGACTTCGAGGCATGTTTATTCTTTGTTCCTGCGTCCAAAGAAAAATTGTGAGTTTTGTAAGGGGGAGGTCGGTTCCTGCCTCCGTCGACTTGCTCGACTTGCTTTGCTTGGACTGAAGATCCTGTTCAAATCATCGGTGTAGTATTGGCTAAACAGAGTTATTTTGCAAGCAAGCATGCATAGTTTTTGAAGACATAGTAAAATATATTTTAAGAAATTTAGATGAACCGACGACCGTGACAAGATCAAAGACATTGCAACCTCTTTCGCTATGGAATTTTGAGGGTCCTCCTCAAAATTCTGCCCCAGTTAGACAGGTATACATCTCTGACTGTTTTACATCCTGCGATCGGCTGAACTTGTTTCGAAATTTTGAGGGTCCTCTTCAAAAATTTTCCCCAGTTTCTGATTGTAGGGAAAATAAGATTTTTATTGATTTGTGATCGAACCCATTAGGATGCCTACGTATCCACTCTTAAACGTGAATCAGGTCGGGCGTAGTTCAATTTACATCATTTGAGAAAAGCAGAAAGAGTTACACAAAGTATTGCTTGATTGCATATGAGTTGGTTGATTTTGGCCAGACTTCTCCGTCCATTTCTGCAAGTATAAGAGCTCCTCCTGTCAGTACTCTATGGACCATATACGGACCTTGGCGTTGATTTTTTTAGCGACTTCCTCCTTGATTTTCAGACTCATATCAGGTTTGAATTTCCGGAGCTTCTGCTTCACTGGTGGGCACATTGGATTGTGGGAAATTTGTGAGCCACAATGGATGTACTCAATCCAGTCATATCATCGTATGACCATGCAAATATGTCCTCTTATTCCTTCAAGAATTATGTGTACTCCTTTTTCTCTGACGGCGACATGTGGATGCTGATGCGAGTTTCCTTGACAATCTCTGAATCTCCCATGTTGATTACTTCAGTTTCGTCCAGATTGGACTTAGGCTTGTTTTCAAAGTCCTCTACTTCTCTGATGATTTCCTCGGGTATGGTATATTCTTCTTCTGAATCACTATCTTTTTGTTGCATTGTCTAATTGCATGTCACAGTCATTGGTTCATCAAGACAAGAAATTGTAATGTTGTATAGATAAAAGTATGAGAGAAAAATGATAATAATAATATTGATTCACTGAAACATAAAAGCGAATTTCAATAATTTAAACAAATGTTTTGGAATACTGGGGATTTTAATTAAAACAGAAAAATGTGAAAAGGAAATCATTAGCAAATAAAATAAACAGTGCTTGTTCAACCTTGCTACCCCGGGACTCGTCGGGCCCTAGATGGTCTGACAGTCCAGTTTCTAAGAAATGATCCCTTGCTCACGGCTTGGATGGTAGGGACTTCCTCCTCCTCCTCTTCGACAATAACACAACATTCCATATCCTCCTCCTCAAGGAATAAGTTCCTTAACGCTGCTAACGCTTCCTCCTCCTCTGATCCCTATATGACGTCGGCTTGCTGGAAAGTCTGTTCCAAGTGCGGTATGGGTTGCTCCAATGTATAGTAAGGACCGCGCCATGGTGCCGACCAGTCATCGTACTCTTGCCAAGTGTATTAATAGCCCAGGCCAAAGGTAGTGCCGTGACGCTTCAGTTGTATCGGCTTGGAAATGCCTTGAAGATTTTTACCTAGATCCTTACCAGGTTCGTATCCACTCCAATTCATTATGCTTTCAATCTTACTACTCCACCACTTATCCTTGTCTGTTACATTGACCCGCTCAATGTGGTGGTAAGTTTCTCCACCAAGCCTTCTTCTACTCTCAACTACCGAGATAGTCTGGCTGTTGTAGATGGGGATACTCCCATCTCCATGGATAATTACCTCCTTCCATGCCTCGAACTCGGATAGTCAATTTCTTGAGTTCTTCGGCCAAGTTCCCGATGAGCATATCCTTCTCACTGGATTTCGGTATGTAAGAAATGGGTTGGGTGGAGTGAGGTAGAGTCTCCATGTATATGGGATTGTTCTGGTGGCCTGGTGCTTGAGCATAGAGGTGATCGTTGGTGGAATTTTATGGTTCAGGAACGATTGGTGGGGTGTTTCGGGGAGTGTGGAAAGTATTTTGTTGGTATTATGGTGGGATGGTTTGGTTTTGTGGTGGAGTTGTATAGTGGTGAGTTGTAGGAGGATTCTGTTTGTTGGGGGTATTCTGAGGTGGTGCGGGGTTTTGATTTTTCGGGTGGCTAACATCCGGAACACTAAGTGAGAAGGACAAATTCGCTAGGTTCTGAACATGTTCAAGTTCCCCTTGAAGTTTCAGTAGCCTTTGTTCAAGTTGCGTCACAGCATCATTCTGGACCTGAGTACCCCGACTGTTAGAAGCTTCCGTATGTTCAACTGGTGTTGTGTTTTCCTTTTTGATGTTATTCAAGTCTTCCATTGTGCAGACGACACATTAACCCGGCTAGGTTTGACCATGATGCATGCACAATAGAGCAAGAGTAAGGTTTCTATGGGGATCTAGACCGGTACCCTCGAGCGAACAATTCGAGGGGGAAAGGCACGGAACCATCGACTGCACCGTTGATCGACTGGTTTTACTGCAAATAAGCCTTTCCTAATTTAGGGGGTGATATAAATTGGAAGAGCTCAATCACTCATCGAGCATTGCTGTAGGATTTGTATAGGCACGAGTGGAGTATGATGTTGAGCATGATTATGCAGCAATAAATAAGCAATAAACAGCATATTGTCATGCATTTGCACATTATGAAAGCTATAAATAAATCAGTTATAATTGAAAGCGGTTACAGAAGAAAACAAATAAACATGTCAGTTTTGTTTCGGAAAAAATAAATAATAATTAATTGCACATAAAGGGGAAAGAGAAAGGGTAAAGGTACTAACAGAGTAAGGCACAAATTCACAAAGTGATTTGTAATGGTAAGAGCCTAGAATCCCTAGCAAAGTCGCCATGCTGTCGCGTCCCCCTTTTTCTCTCCTTTCGGATTAGTCAGGGTTTTTGACATACTGATACAACTCGTTTCCTTTTGGGAAAAGGGATATAAGGGATTTGAAGAGTCGGGATTTGAAGAGTCGCCACCTAACGAATTAAGGTGCATTAGGGCACCTACTTACGGGTAATTTATAACACTAATTGTATAACCAGAGATTGGGTAAGGGCTTGAAGTTACTTCAAGGGGAAGGTGTTAGGCACCCTCGAAGTCCACAACTGTGGGTCCTAGCCAAACTTACTTTGTGAATTAATCAGGTGCAAATAAGCAGTCTAAGCACACATATTTAAATGAGTGAAAGGGGTCCTAAGTTATTTATCCTATAGGATCATATCCATGCAATGCCCAGTAATCACTCCTCGATGAGAGGCTACACGTTGCATTAGCGCACGGGTCATCATATCCTTTTCTACTCATTACCCCACCCCTTAGTGGTTATTAAGCGTATTTTATTTAGTGATCTCTAATTGTTTTGTTACTCGTCCCTTCCTTGTGGTCCTGGAGGAGTTTTAGGACCTCTAAATCTGGGCAATTCTAGACAACCCCTAAGGTATTTAGAAAGGAAAAATCTAGGCGACAAGCAAATAACAGGTAGGACCAGCAAGTAAGTGAAAGAAAGCAATTAAAAGGCTCATGTTTACCTCCAAACATATAGCAAACCAACAGCACGTCGCAAACACAAATACAGACAGTTTTTAGAAAGTGTCCTAGGACAGGATATCTAGGTGAACATTAATATACAAAATATGAACACTGTTTCACAAACTCAATGGCAGGGTCCTAATCAGTTTGCCTACTGATTTTAAGTTATGTAACACTCAAACAGTTTAACACAATCAAAATGTAGTTTCCAGTTTATATAGAGATTAATTACCTAAGGCTTGCCTAGGCGTGGGACTGTACGTAGTCACAATTACAAAAATTGTTAAACAGTTTAGAAGTTGTTTAACCTACAAACATGGTGTTCTAGGTGACACAGATTTTTAAAAAAAAAAGGATTTATACCAGTTATGTTCAGAAAACATACATCTATATGTGAGACTATTTTTATGGCAGCAGGGTCGGTTACTCATTTTAATCGAAATAGACGTGTTCATACAAATGCAAACAGAGTTCCTAGAACATAATATCTAAGTGCATACAGGAATGACAGTTTTGTTAAGACAGGGCTAGTAGCCTAATAGCAGGGTTTCTAAGTGAAAACATTTGTGCCAAATTAAAGCATGGAATAGTAATTTAAAGTATGTTGAATTAATAAACGTGAAGCCCTAAGAACAGGATATCTAATGCAGGTTTAGCATGATTTGGATGCAAATGAACACATTAGTCTTAGGACGTGGCTTCTAATGTAGATTTGCAGAATATAAAGCCTAGAAACATGGTTTCTACCTAGTTTTACCCACAGTACCATACACTACCCTCCCTTTTCATTAGTCACCCCAATATCTGTTTACAATTAATTATTACAGACCAATCGCTGAATGAATTACATAAATGAAAAGTAAAACTAACTATAGGGAGCCTGCAGTAGGCCCAAAGCACACCTGATAAGGCCAGGCCTTTAATAGTATCAAATGCCAAGGATTTCATAGCCAATTTCATGTCCAGGTGTGTCAGAGTTCCCTAAGGACCTCAAGGATCCCTGGAAGTGCTCACACCTAGACAGGGATTGAGTAAGTGCAGTGTGGAAGGGCCAACCCTAGTGTGTGCTAGAGTTCAGAGGAATCTCAAGAGGATCCCAAAGCAGTACACACACTGGAGGGGCAGAACCTAGGGACTTAGGAGTAAAGTGAGAGTGCTTGACATAGTTTTGAAATGGTTTCGACAAGAAAACAATACTGAAATAATTCAATAAGTAAAGAATTTTTCTGAAAATAAGGGCTGATCCGTTAGTAAAACAGTTTGAAAACAATGTAAACATTTTTTTTTGAAAAATCAGTAAGTAGCCTGATTGGCTACAGAACCAACAGGTCCAACATTAATAGAATTCACACAGAATTCACATAGGGGTATTGGGAATTGGTGACATACAGAACACATATAGTGAAACATATAGCAACAGGAGCACAGAAGCCTTTTCAAGAGTTTTATAGGATTAAGGAGTTAATCATACAACTAGTAGTAAAGACATAGAGCATGGATCACAAAACAACTATGTGGAAACAAATTACAGTGGAAAGATGAGGCATAGAACCAGAGTTACTAAGAAATATTAGAAAACTTAGCAAAGCAGATTAAACCAAAACCTTAATAAACAGATCATGTAAACCATCAAACATACTGACATACATGGAAAAAAATCAGGTTGAGGCATGCTAGAGAAAGCAATAGACAGATCCTTAGACATGCCAATCACAAGTTAAACAGGATAGAATTCATACAGGCTAGTGATTAAACAGGGTAGTTCAGGAATGCTAGGTGAAACACTGATTTAGACATACAAGTTAAACATTGAACAACAAGATGTTAAGCACGAACAAGACCGGAAATCAATGAACTAAAGCAGTAACAGAGCACATTGAATTTTGGACTTGAAATTGAATTAGGACATACCAGTTAAGGGGAGAAAAACACAGGATACGAGCAGATGTTGTGCAATAACTAGCATTGGCTTACAGCCGACTAGTTCAGTGACAATTGCAAGTAACAAAGTAGAGCATAGAGTTTTGAGTGTAAGAGAGAGTTTTTGAACTAGTTTTCGTGTGTGTAGTGAGAATAGAGGAGAGTATATATAGCAATAGAGAGCTAGAAAAAATAAGGTAAAAAATCAATTGATCAGTAATTAGGGAGGATTATATGCATAAAATCAGTAAGGTCTTCCTCTAATTAAGGGGTAACCAGTTAACAGTAAAGAGCAGGGCAAATAATTAAGGAAAGAAATCAAATAAACTTAGGTACAGAGTAGGTAATTAGGAGTAAATAAACAAGAGTTTATTTAAGGAAACAATTAGTAAGAATTAGCAAGTATCACAGTTAATCAAAATAAGGCAAGAAATAATTAAAAGGTGTAAAAAATAGGGAATAATCGAGAAATCAGCACAAAGGTATCAATATAGCAAATCAGTGAATCAAAAATTCAAAGCAACACCGATTTAAGGAGAAAAATATAGGTTTTCCATGAATAAACAAACAGACTGAATATAGACACGTAGAATCAGTCGAGAAATCGAACCAGGAACCCTAATAAAGGCACATTAGGGTAAAATCAAAAGATGTCCAAATTAAACGAAGAATAAATCATGCGAACTAAAGCACATAACAAAGTCATGTAGCCAGTAACACAGACAAGCTCAGAATCCAAACAAAATGCCAAAAATTGGGGGCTTTAGCATAAGCTAGTTAGGGTTAAGGCAACACTCAACAAAATCAGTCAAAACACATAAGAATGGGGAATTTAACACTTAAAGTTAGAAATCGTTTTGAAGAAAGGATTTTCAGGAAACCCTAGTTTAGGAGAATGACAAGCCACTCGAAAATCAGAAGATTTTCACAAAAACAAGTGAAAATAAGTTTGACCCTTCTCAGATCTATACAGATCTGAGAAGTTCAAATGAAGAAATTAGGGGTTTGAAAAATAACACAGAGATGAAGACATAGGCTTGGAAATCCATAGGTTTAAGGCAAAATAAGAAGATCTTACTAGAAATCAAACCAGAGTAGCCTGAGACAGGCAAGAAAGGTTCCAAAGGCGTAAGCGGACAAACCCTGGTCCCTTGAGGACCTTAGAGATGGAAATACCCAGCGTAAGAGAGACCCTTGGAGGTCTGAGGGTGGTGAGAAACCACCTTGGATGGCGGTGGAGAGTGACAGCGAGGGGGAAATAGGGTTGGGTTTAGAGAGAATTTGAGAGGAAGGGAGGTGAGTGACATCGGGGTGAGAAGAGGAAAATGAGGGATTTGGGGGGGGGGGGGGGGTAGTTAGGTTTAATTATGGTATGAATAATCTGGGTCGTGTATCAAAAATGATCAACGACCATGATTCAATAAGACCTGGGTTGGGTTAGATACGGGGTTTGGGCTTGGGTTTATTGGGCTGGTTTATAAGGGTTTTGAGCTAGTTAATTAGGCTAAAATTGAAATTAAATAAGGTTATTTGTTAAATACCAAATGAATTAATTAAAAAAACTTTGTAAAATAATTACTACTTATAAAAAAATGAATTTCATGCATGGTAATGTTTTAAAAAAATGGTTATGTAGTATTTAAAAATACAAAAGACTAATTTCTGGTAAAAAAAATAATACAAAAATGTTAATAATTGGATTTAATAAGACCATAAATAGTAAATTAAACCAAAAATGTTTTTGAAATCATTTTTGATACAATTTTATGATTATCCATTAAAAATAAAATACTGAGCAAATTATTGAAAATGTAAAAAATTGTGAAAAAATACCAATTGATGCTAATGCATGATTTTGAAGACATATATGCATTTATAAAATTATTTTAGTAAAAAATTGGGTATCAACAGTGAGCATGGAAGGTGATAGATTGACCATTTTCCACAGAAGCATAATCTTCTGGCTTCATTGACGGTGTGTGTATTATTCCCGCGGTTGTGATCCAGACCAGTGCAACTTCAAAAATATTTCAGTCGCTGCAATACTGAAAAAATTGAATGCCACTGTGCTCACTTCCTATATTTCTCCAATCATTTCATTGGTTGTGGAATAAATTCAACACCCCTTTCCATCAATGACGATGCACCTCTAGATCTTTCAATAAACCTCCTCGCCATCTACTTGGACATCCGCACCATGGCAGTGACAAACAATCAACGTGCAGACTTCAATAACCCATTGAAAGACTCTGACACATTTGTAGTCAGAATTCCCTATCTTCTACCCCCATCCCCATGTGAAGTCCACTTGTCAAGCTCCTATTGAATCAGCCAACAATAGGCTTCTAGGTCTTCCTGCCTAATCAATTCCATTCGCCTCCTGAATTTACACTCTTGATGATTTGTTGCAGCCATCCACATTAAATCACGTAAGTCTTTATTCGGATAATCCCTCTGGAAGTTGGCTTTCAAGTGCCTAGCACAGTAACGGTAGTAGGCATACGGTTCCTGCCATGCACGCAAATTCTATACAGGACTTAAAATACCACCATGCCGATCAGATATCAGACAAATACCTGAACATTGTTTGACAACATGCTCCTTCAAGTGGTTCAAAAAATATGTCCACGTCTCTTGGCTTTCATTGGCACAAATAGCAAATGCTAGGGGAAATATACTTCCATTAGCATCTACTGCAACGACGATCAACAACTTAATATCATACTTTCCATAGACATGAGTGACGTTTATGGATATTACCGGCCAACAATGCACAAAACCATCAATGGCTGGTTTAAATGCCCAAAACACATATCTGAATATGTATTCTGGTATTCCCAACCTCCGCTCAAGCATCCATTCAACAACAGTCCCTGGGTTAAAGTGTTGAAATTCAGCCATTTACCTGGGTATAACGGCAAATGACTTATCCCAGTTACCATAAACAATTTCAAACGCATGTTTATGGCCGAGAAATGCCTTTCTTTTGGTAATGGTACATCCATATACATGGTGGACAGATGGTATACACTGTATGATCTTGTACCTTGTGGACGCCTAAATGTGTGGAATCAAAACAAGAGAAATCAAGTCAACAAAATGATTCTCACTGAATGTGTCCATTTCACAATTGTTGGTGCCAATGTATTTCCCCACAATCCACATATTTGTTTTTAACTTTCTCGCACGCAACATCCAATTACAACCTTGAAAACATCTACAATGAATAGCCTTGTATACTTTTGGAGATGACTCATGAACCACGATCTCACGACACTCTTTTATGTTGTACATTCACACCGTCCTACTTAGGTGCGCTTTATTAGCAAAAAGCATGCCCTTTGACAACACCGTTTCTCTAGATTCATCCCACGCTGCTGTCCGAATTTTGTTAAGATCCCTTGTAAGGGCATCTACATTTGGCATACTTGGAAACTGATCAAGGTAGGGAATTTCCCTTGAATGAAACAGCACATGGGACTCGTACACTCTTGGTCTAATGGGAGGTGGTTCATGCTCCCTCATCAAATCAGGTTCCTCATTCTCATCCTCAGCATCATCACCCTCATCAGGGAAGGATGTTCCATCTCCAGACTCGTCAGTATTATAGTCGTAATCAGTATCATCGTCCTGACTCTGTGCATCTGCCAGATCACGATTAAATATGTTGTCTCCGGGCAATTGAGTAAGGACACGACCTTCAAGTTGCTCTTTTTCACTACACAACCAATAAAATAATGAGTTGGATTCAGCCAAACATTACATATAGACTTTATCAGTTCACTTACAAATCATAATGTGTTGATATCTCATGATGCACATTATCCTGTTGATGATGACCCCCGAATGGACCACCATGATCCAACACACCAAAACTAGGCATATTCCAACTGTCTGTTGGTTCATAACTTGTAAAATTCGTATATGGTTGATACCCCACGTGGAATATATGAGTGTTAATACACATTCAATCCATAAAAACAAACATCTAACACAAAGGAAAATTGAAGTTTACCACTCGGCTTGTGAATTATGTAAACTTTGGGAGAAATTATGTCCTCGCTCCGCATTCGCCCGGGGAGATAAGTTTAGATCTGGCCAAACTCTTCCACCCGGAACTTGTTCGGATAAAACTCCTCCAAAAAAATCACCTGATGATTGAGAGATATCCCTATTTTGCAGAACCTCATTATTGTGGATGTCTTCAGCCTTGACGTACATTTCCAACATTCTTATCAGAAGAAGCTCCCAGTGTTCATCTGGAGTCCTCAAAAAATATGTTAGAATTTCATCGTCTTTGATGTTAAACTCAGCATTACAAGCAACCCCTTGCGGAGTAACAGAATACAGGTGTCTTCCGGTTACTTTAATATTCACCGAACGTTTTCTCACACTCATTTCTTACATAACAACGATACCGATCTATCGTACTCCATTACAAGTGACAACTTTATTAGTTTGGTAGTTAAATAGTTACATGTAAAAGCCCTAATCCCATATATAGTAGGAGTAGAACATGTATTATATATATATATATATGACTCATTGTATCATTGTCAATACATTAATTAATAAGATTTTTGTCCCGTGCATTCTCACATGGTATCACAGCGGTAGTGAGAAAACATCCGGGAAAGAAAACCCAGCCGAAACAATCGTCGTGCTTCAATTCCGATGACCTTTAAGGATTTTTTTTTGTCAAAACCAACTCCATCGGTGTTGTGCAAAAACCAACACCACCACAAGGTCCCCCAACCCCCGACGACCAAACCCCAGCAAACACCGCCTCAGCCAATGACTCACGCATCGCCACGCGCCGATCGAAAATAGTTTTTTTTCGGTGAGATCTACTCCAGCGCGTGGAGCCCTTCCGTACATTTTATCAAAAACCTTCTTTAGAACAGTTGGATCGCCCTATAGTTCCGAGCCTACCCGTAATTTTCTTTTTTGATTCCGAGCACTTTGGAAATTTTCTAGCAACTACAGTATTTTTTCTGGCAGTTTTTCGGCAACTACAATTGATTCTTTATTTTATTTGGTGCTAATTTGCTAGACCTCTTTTCCATCCAACTATTTCTTTGGGAGTTGATGTATTTGGGTCTAAAAATATTGGTTCTGGAAGTTCCGGTATTATGATTACCTCAGAACCTTTAATGGGAAGTTCAAACTACATAGCCTGGGCTTCATCTGTCGGTTCGTGGTGTAAAGGTCAAGGGGTTAAACATCATTTAACAAAAAGGTCTAGCTACGGTGATGAAAAGGCCAAAACACTTTGGGAGAAGGTCTATAATCAGTTTTGTAGTATCCTATGGCGATCTATTGATTCCAAGTTGATGCCATTGTTACGCCCATTCCAAACATGTTATTTAGTTTGGGAAAAGGCTCGTACTCTATAAAATAATGACATATCTCGTTTCTATGATGTAACATTGAAAATGACAAGCTTGAAGAAACAAGAATTGGATATGTCTACTTGCTTGGGACAAGTACATGCAGTCATAGAATAATTTGAGAAGTTGATGCCAGGACAAATACATGCAGTCATAGAAGATTTGAGAAGTTGATGTCAGTTTCTGCTAGTATTGAAGAGCAACAAGAGAAACGACAGAAGATGTTTTAGTTCTTACACTCGTTGGACCCCCTAATGACCTTGAGTCAGTACGTGACCAGATTTTGGCTAGTCCGACTGTACCCATAGTTGATGAATTATTCTCTAGATTACTTCACCCAGCACCAAGTCACTCAATGATCTCATCCAAGACACTTGACTCCTCTATTTTTGCATCCCAGACAGTGGAAAATAGGGCATCTCAAACTATTGAGAATAGACGAGGAGGAGGTCATTTTGGAAGATCTAGACCCAAATGTTCTTATTATCATAAACTTGGACACACTCGTGAAGTGTTCTATTCTTTACATGGTCGACCACCCAAAAATGCTTATGTTGCTCAGACCGAGACTACAGGTAACCAGGGATTTTTTTTTATCTGAAGGGGAATATAATGAGTTCCTTTAGTACCGAGCAAGTAAGCAGACATCTCCACAAGTAGATTCTATTGCTCAGGCTGAAACTTTAGTTGGTGGTAATTCTTTTGCTTGTGTTTCCCAGTCTAGTACTCTTGGACCATGGGTCGTAGACTCAGGCGCTTATGACCATATCTCTGGTAATAAATCATTTTTGTCAAATATTGTGTATTCACAGTCTCTTCCCACTGTTACTTTAACCAATGGGTTTCAAACTAAAGCAAAAGGAGTTGGACAAGCTAATCCCCATTATGTCGGTTTAAGTTATCATCATCTGTCATCACCCCATTATGCTTTTATGTCTTCTTTGTCCTCTGCTTTCATCCCTAATTCTACAGGCGAAGCATTATCTTATCTAGGATGGCGATAGACTATGATTGAGGAGATGTCTTCTTTACATACGAGTGGTACTTGGGAGCTTGTTCCTCTTTCTTCGGGTAAATCTACTATTGGTTGTCATTGGGGGTATGCAATCAAGGTTGGTCCGAATGGAAAGGTTGATCGACTTAAGGCCCGTCTTGTTACCAAGGGATATACTCAAATATTTGGGCTCGATTACAATTATACCTTCTCTCCCGTGACTAAGATAGCATCAGTCCGCCTTTTTCTATTTATTGTTGTTGTTCCCTCTTGGCCTCTCCATCAGATGGACATTAAGAATAATTTTCTACACGGTGACCTTGAGGATTAAGTTTATATAGAGCACCACCTAGGTTTGTTGCTCAAGGGGAGTCTCGTGACCTTGTATGTGGCTTGCACCGGTCACTTTATGATCTAAAGCAGTCTCCTCGAGCCTGGTTTGGTAAGTTTAGTACAATTATCCAAGAGTGTGGCATGACTCGTGGTCAAGCTGATCACTCTGTGTTTTATCAGCATTCTACTTCAAGTCTCTGTATTTATCTGGTGGTCTATGTTGACGATATTGTCATTACCGGCAATAATCAGGATGTTATTACTAAATTGAAACAACATCTCTTTCAACACTTTCAGACTAAGTATCTTGGCAGACTAAAGTATTTTCAGGGTATTGAGGTCGCTTAGTCTAACTCAGGTATTCTGATCTCATAGCGTAAGTATGCCTTAGACATTCTTTAGGAGACAGAAATGACATGTTGTAGACAGAGTGACATTTCGATGGATCTGAATTCTAAACTTCTGCTAGGACAGGGGGAGTTACTTAGCAATCCTGCAAGATATAGGTAGCTGGTTGTTCAATTAAATTATCTCATAGTGACTACACCTCGCATTTCCTTTCCCATGAGCGTTGTAAGTTAGTTTATGGATTCTCTTGGTGATAGTCATTGGGATGCAGTTGTCCGTATTTGTGATGACCCAAAGGGTCATCTTATGAATTAAACTCTATTCCGGGCTCGTTAGCCTTAAAACATTATTTTTTATTCATCTCAATTTGCGTGCGTAGTCCGGGCGTGAATCCGGAAAGCATTTATGTGAAAATATATGAAATAATAATAATCTTTGAGAGTTAAAGTTGATGTTTAATTGACTTTGGTCAAAATTTTGAGTAAACAGACCTGGACCCGTATTCCGACGGTCCCGGGAGTTCCGTAGTAAAATATGGGACTTGGGCATATGCCCGGAATCGAATTCCGAGGTCCCTAGCCCTAGAAATAAATTTTTGAAGAAAATTATTGGACTGAATTTAAAGGGATTAAAGAAAGTGATTAATGTGTGAACTCATTGGTATCGGGCCCGTATTTTGGTTTCGTAGCCCGGTACAGGTTTATTATAATATTTAAGTTGTATCTATGAAGTTTGGTGAGAATCGCAGTTGATTTGACGTGATTTGGACGTCCGGTTGAGAAGATAGCATTTTGAAGTGTTCTTGAGAAAATCATGAGTTTTGATGCTAAATCCATAGTTTTAGGTGTTATTTTGATGATTTGATTGCACGAGCAAGTTTGTATGTTGGTTTTAAACTTGCGTGCATGTTTGGTTTGGAGTCCCAAGGGCTCAGATGAGTTTCGGATATGATACGGAGTGTTTGGAACTTAGAAAAAACATCACTGGTGTCTGATGCAGGCCTCTAATCTTACAATTTCGAGATCAGTCTTAGCAAATGCGAGCATAGCAAGCCTGGTAAATGCGAGATTCTTATCGCAATTGCGAAGAAGCCTGGGCCATCTTGATTCTCGCAAATGCGAGATTTTCTTTGCAAATACGACCTCCTGCACGCAAATGCGATGGGCCAGTAGTCACAAATGTGACATAATTGTTGCAAATGCTAAGGCAGCGGAAAATATGAAGGATCTCGCATTTCCGAGCTTCACAATTACGAAGCTCTGGTCGCAAATGCGACATCCGCAGTTGGGTAAAAGGGACTTAGACAGGATTTTCGCTCATTCTTCAATTCTTTCGAACCCTAAACCTCCATAGGCGATTTTCCAAATACCAAAACTTCTCCAAATCATAGGTAAGTGATTCCTAACTAACTCCTTTCAATCTTTTACAACTTTTTATAAGATTCCAACCTAGAATCTATAATTTTCATGGTAGAATTAGGGATTTTGGGTAGAACATAGGAATTTCGAAATTTTGGGAATTTGAGCTCCATTGGGGTTGGATTCCTAAACAAATCATATATCCGGGATCGGAGGTGAACGGTTAAATGGATTTTGGTCTGAACCTCGAGTTTGGACCAGGCGGGCCCGGGGTTGGTCTTTAACCTTTTTTGGTAAAACTTAGGAAAACCATGATTATGCATTAAAGTTAGTTCCTTTAACAATAATTAATGATATTAAACTGATTATGATTAGATACGAGTGGGTTGGAAGCGAATTCTAAAGGAAAAATTGTGCTTGAGCAGTGAGTCGCCTGCAAAATCGAGGTAAGTATTGTGTCTAACTTTAGCTTGAGGGAATAGGTATTGTATGACTATTTTCTACTTGTTTTGTTGCTAAATACGATGTATATGTGAGATGACGAGTACCTATATGTTGTGGTCACGCCATAACATGCTAGTGAAAGTTAATTCTTGTTGTCTTAAAGCCTATCATCTATGATTACTGTTGTTAGTGAAATGTTGGAAGATTTGTATTCGGTTCCACCGAGATGGATAACATTGTGAATATTGAGTTGAGATTGAAATGAAATGGTGAGAGAAATTATGATGAAATACTGATTTCTTGTGAAATTTCTCTTTATATGTTGTTAAAAATTCTGTGACTGGTGAAGAAGAGTGTAAAGCACGAACGGTGATGCGTGCATAATTTATTTATCTGGTGAGGATGAGAGTAAAAGCACGAACGGTGATGCCGTGCATAACTTATTTATTTTGTTAGGAAGAGTGTAAAGCACGAAGGGTGATGTCGTGTATAATTTATCTATATTGTGAGGTTGAGAGTAAAAGCACGAAGGGTGATGCCGTGCATTCTTATTTATAATCAGGTGAGGATGAGCTTAAAAACACGAAGGGTGATGTCGTGCATTATAATTATTATTTGGTGAGGCTGAGAGTAAAAGCACGAAGGGTGATGCCGTACAAGTTTCATTTCTATTTTAATTGCTTAAATTGTTGTTGATCACTGTCTATTATTGTCTTATTGTTTTCTCACTCTTGATGTTAAATTCTCCACTGCATGTTCCCTTCCCATTACTTTTTGTTTATTTTCTTTATTTGTTGTTATTTCTACTAGCATGATTATACATGTCCAGGTTTATATCTGGTGTCATGTGCTAGCCTCGTCACTACTTCGCCGAGGTTAGGCTCGACACTTACCAGTACATGGGGTCGGTTGTACTGATACTGCACTCTGCACTTCTTGTGCAGATCCAGGTTTCGGACCGAGCTGAGTTCGGGTTAGAGTTGACACTTCCGCACAGAGACACGAGGTAGATCTCCTGACGTCAGCAGATTCCTGGAGTCTCTTCATTATTATTCAGTTGTTATTTTTGTCAGTTCAAAATAATTTTATATTTTCTTTCAACCAAATACTTGTAGAAATTCTTAGTAGTTCGTGAATTGTGACTCCAAATCCTGGGTAGCTAGAGATTGGTATTATTTCGGCAGTATAACAATCTATTTCATTTATTACTTTTAGTATCGTATGATGGATGGTAGTAACATTTCGTATATGTTTTAATTATTTTAAAGGTCGTAATCCACTAATGTTGGCTTGCCTAGCAATAATAGCATGAGGCGCCATCACGGCCCGTTGGGGGGAATTCAGGTCGTGACAACATTCTTCGGTATATAAAATCGGGTCCAGGCGAAGGGTTATCGTTTGAAGATTGAGGCCATGAGCAGATCGTTGGATACTCAGATGTTGATTGGGCAGGATCACCTTCTGATAGACATTCTACGTCTGGATATTGTGTTTTAGTAGGAGGCGATTTGGTGTCTTAGAAGAGCAAGAAACATAATATAGTTGCTCGGTCTAGTGCAGAAGCAGAATATCAAGCAATGACTATGGCAACATGTGAGCTAATTTGGATCAAACAATTGCTCAAGGAGTTTACTTTTCATACCTAAGCCCAAAGAATTTACGTTTCCTGCCTATATGGCCTAAACTATTTACCCGCACCCAATCCCCTTTCCCCTTTTAATTTCTCTAAAAAAGTAGAGTCTCACACCCAGACGTTCTTTCAAAAACACCTATAGATTAGTCTTTTTAGTGGATGATGAAAATTCAATACATACCCTTGCATTTACCTTATTTTGTTTTTAGAATTTTCTATATAAATTTCAAAAGACAAGTTTTCATATTATTTTACATGTGTTTCACTCATGAATCCTCTTTCTATATTAGTATATTCTTATTTTGTGTATTTATTTATTTTTCTGAACCTATGTATTGTTGCGGTTTTATATTAAGCTCCCCAAATCTGAATATTGTGTGTATTTGAATATCCACCATTATTGGGCTTGAAACTCTTGAATTTAAAAATTTTATTTTGAAGATTTTTATTTGATTCAAAGTGGGTGTTATTAAATATTGCTTATAGTGCTTTCTGGAAGTTCATACTGAAATTTGATCTCATTTGGAACTTATCTGAGGTGATTGAGATCGAATTTATCAGCTGAAAATCGAAGAAAAATATAGTTAATCCAATAATATATTGCTACAGTATACAAATATATTATAAGAGTATATGGCTATATTGCAACGGTATACTGTAATAATCGAAAAACACAGTTACCCAATAGTATACCGCTATGGTAAATAATATACTGTCGGAGTATATATAGCTATACTGGAACAGTATACTGTTATGATATACAATATACTATAATGATTTTATAATAATATGCAATATACTGCAACAATATGTTGTAATAGTATACAATATACCATAATATTATACTTCGATTGCTATTTGTTCACTCATCTAGGTGCTATTATATAAAGTTAAAGTCATGGTTATAGTAACATTATACTGTTGTAGTATACAATATAATAAAACAGTATACCGTAATAAATAAGTATTTTTTTAAGTTTTTAAATTTTTTTCAACTAGGTCATTGCAAATGTTTTTTTAAATGAATTTTTGATGGAGTTCCGTAAAAATAATAAATATTGCATAAGAAGTAGGTGTTAGAAAATATAAAATAGTAATATACCTATTTGGTATATTTATATGCAATTTTGATATACTACTATGACAAGTATTTTATAATAGAATTGAATACTAATATGCCATTTTATTATACTAATATACCATCTTATTATAATGATATATAATTTTGGATCCTATGTGCTAGAAATATTTTCAGCAACACATATATTTAAAGTAAAAAGATAAATAATATATACTATATAGGTTATTTTTTTGATAATTGATATGGAGAAAAAGAAAAATATGAAACAAATAAGGGGAAAAAATACTCTATTTGATTTTTTTTAATTATATAACAAAAGAAAAAATAAACAAAGAAAAGGATCAAATGAGTGCTGATCATCAATAAGCATTCTGTGGTCCATAGAATAGATAGATTAGGTAAATACTTTAGTTTGGATAAAAAAGGATAAATTATTTGTGTTGGGTAGATATTTGTGAACTTATCCCTTGTTTTTTACCTATTTATGTCTTTTGAGCCCAAAAGAACCCCAAATTGTTTCGGGACATACCCAACTACAAAATGTCTAGCAAAAATGACTGACAACCCACGTCAATAAAGCATCTTTACTGAAGACTGTCAGACAGTCCAAAAGCATTACATAATTTACATTTCCTTATCCCAAACTCCTACTAGTAATACTCAACTCCCACGTTCCCCTAGGAAGAACAACAATACGATGACTCGGGCCTCGATTATACTATTACTCATCGCGATCTTAATCGCCGTCGCACGAGGCGGAGCGTTGACATTTGACGATGATAATCCGATCAGGCAAGTAGTAGTGTCCGACGGTTTGCAGGAGCTGGAGAATGGAATTCTCCAAGTCATCGGCAAAACGCGCCGTGCTCTCTCCTTCGTTCGCTTTGTTCGCAGGTCAGTTGGATTCATCTAGTTTCCTCCTATTGAATGAATAAGCTAAAGTTTTTCTTTTTGACTTATGCCTTCTTGTTTTCCTTTTTTTTTTTTTTTAATTTATTTATTTTTGGGATATCTGTTAACTTTAAAAGGTATGGGAAGAGATACGATTCAGTTGAGGAGATCAAGCAAAGGTTCGAGATATACTTGGACAGTCTGAAGATGATTAGGTCTCACAACAAGCAACGACTTTCCTACAAACTTGGTGTCAATGGTAATTGCCTTTGTGTATACTATATTGTTTCCTATTTTCTTGAAAGCATAGCTATAGGCTGGACAATATATGACTTCACGGACAATTTGCCCTTTTTTGTTTTGGTTTTTCTTCTTACTTATAGTTCATGAAATGATCTGAATAGAGTGGATACATAAAGTTGACTTTAGAGTGTCGAACCCATGAAGACTCCTTAATTATCTAAACAAGGTTTAAACCCAAAAGTAGTGATGCTAAAGTAACTAAACTAAAAAGAAAACAAATAATGAACTCTAAACAAAGAAGAGCTGATTTTTATGTTAGCAGTATAATAAAAACGATCTAGGTTATGAGCTATCTAACATTCCTATTGTATTCTTCAATTGAATTGACTAACTAATTTTTCTACATTATTGGTTGACAATGTTAATATTGCTTATAAGAACTCGCCTATTCAAGCTAACCTAACGCCAATATGTCTATGGAATTAGAACTAACAAGAACACATTTGTAATTCCTGTAAATCAACCAAGCAAGGCAATCAGGTATATGTTTATCCTAACCACAAATCCGTTCCCCGGCACCTAGCTTCAAGAACTTGCTCTATTTAATCTTATATGCAATCTAGAATTACCACTTCTGAGTTCAATTCTAGATTCGTAGATAGTATTGGTGATCAAGCAATCAAATAATTAAGCATAGGATTGAATAAATAAACTAATATGGTAAATAAAGAAACCAAAATCCACTCGAACAACAATAGTCATGAATGAGCCACAGCCTTAGAACGTGTAGTTTAGCTCCACATAGACATGGTAGTCAGACAACAAATCATACAAAGAAACATAAAAATTACTAAGTTTGGCAGAAAAAGATGAAATCCGGCCTCCGCGGCGGCTCCTTTCTCTCCCTAGGTCGAATCCCCTTCAAAATTGTGTTCGATGACCTAAAAGAGCCGTTTTTGGCTTATATATAGCGTCCAAAAGTAGTGGGCCAAAGTTTTCCTTTTGCTTTTCCGAATCTGTTTCACGGATTGATACTGGGTTGGATGCTTCACGTCCGCCTCAGCTTGATCTTCTCAGCATCGGATGCTGGGTGCGCATCCACCCTCTGTTACCTTGTTGCGCCCAGGTGCGGATACTAAACTGGATGCCTTCTTAAGACTTCAACGGCGCCAAAAACTTGATTTGAGGTTCAAGGTGTAGTAGATTAATGTTTTTGTTACTTCTAATTAGAACTCCTAGCAGATTTCTTGTACGTGAGTGAAGAAAGGAAAAATAAAAATATGAAAATGAAGGTCAAGGGAAAAGAGAAGAACAAACAAAATAAAAAACAAGAAGGAACGGCATATTTGCTTGCTTTGTTTTGCTCTGACAATGACTATGCTTCTTGGCAGAGTTTACTGACCTAACATGGGATGAGTTTAGGAGAGAAAGGCTAGGAGCTCCTCAAAACTGTTCCGCTACCACAAAGAGCGATCTTCAGCTAACTAATGTCAACCTACCAGAGACGGTATTTGCAATCAGAACTCCATTATATCTTTTTCTGCAGTTGTTTGTGATACTTTCTCAAAAATCATTACCATTGGCATCCATTCACTCCAACCGGAAATCCTGTTATTGGAAATCTAGCTTTCAGTGCTTTCTTTGTGCCCCTATCTTGTATGTTCCCCTAAAAGGAAAATTCATAAGTGCTTAGTCTTGTCCATTTTGAAGCCTAATATTGCTGTCATTCTTCTTTCATTGGATTTTGATCGCGTTGTTATGTTTTGACTTTTATTATGATGGAATTTCTTGAGATGACAACATAGATAGCTATTGCATCTAGAGCAATGCTGGACGTAGGATTTTAAGTCAAGAGGTGCAGAGTACTGCTGCATCCACTGTATCTGTATGAAATAAAAATTTGGTATATATGTGTGTGTAGAAAAACGTGTGTGTGTATTGTCTATGTATGTATATTTCCTTTTTCTTCTTTTCCAAGCTAAAAGTAGTAGTAGGTTCAGGAACAGTTGCCTTTCATTCAGCCGCTGCCTAGAAGAGCATTTGTTAAGTGAAGGTATTGTTGGTTACCAAAAGTAGCTCTTGTTCCTAATTTTGATCTCCGAATGTGTCATTTCAGAAAGACTGGAGGGAAGCAGGGATAGTAAGCCCAGTGAAGAAGCAGGGCAAGTGCGGGTCTTGCTGGACATTCAGGTAAGGAGTAGTTTCAATCATGTCACTAGGTTCCTAAATTTTCAGTTTGGAATGGCATTCTACCTATCAATCGTTAATCAACTATGCGTTAAGCCTAAACTACTTATTCTTAACAACATGTAAACTCTATATCCTTCCCATTCTATTCGGGTTTATGAAGTAGAAAAATGACGGAGTCGGCACATGATATTTTGGCAGCACTACTGGTGCTCTGGAGGCAGCATATGCCCAGGCATTTGGGAAGAACATCTCTCTGTCTGAACAGCAGCTCTTGGACTGTGCTGGAGCTTTTAATAACTTTGGATGCCATGGCGGGCTTCCATCACAGGCTTTTGAGTACATTAAATACAGTGGTGGTCTTGACACTGAAGAAGAATATCCTTATGCTGGAAAGGCTGGTGTATGCAAATTCTCGTCAGAAAATGTTGCTGTTAAAGTCGTTGATTCTGTTAATATTACCAAGGTAGGATACCTGTTTACTCTGGAACAGCAATGTCTTGGATCAGCTTTTAACTGCTTACATCAGTGCTTATCATTTCTTGTATTTGACACACTAAAGGAAGATTATTGTACCTTTCCAATGGGAAAAACCTTTCATAGTTCTAGTGTTTCATTGTTGATGATTTTCAGTTGAGTGGATCATTTAATATGCGTTATTTTACCTGAAAAGGTCAATGGGCATTGGTTGGATTCCTTACAATTAAACATTTATAATTACAGGGTGCTGAAGATGAACTAAAATACGCGGTTGCATTCATTAGACCGGTTAGTGTAGCTTATCAGGTGGTAAAAGGTTTCAAACAGTACAAGGGTGGAATTTACAACAGCACCGTATGTGGCAACACTCCCCAGGTGAGTTTTTAGTTCCAATGAATTTGAGATATTTTGCCCTTTTAATCTGCTATTCTTTGTCGATGAAGAAGCACATTTTCCATGTAACTCACTGTAGGGGAAAGAATTGTACCCAGTTGTTAGTTATAACCCTGTGCTTGATTACTCGTCGAGAAGGGTGCCTGCAATTATCTTTAAGTTCGTAATGTGTGTGTCTCTCTGTGTGTGTGTGTGTATTGATTTTTAACAATTCGAGTGTCATAATACTGATAGGAAAGATACCATGCTTTGTCAACCAAAAAAAAAGATGATGGATGATAGGAAAGATTGAAATAGTCTCTACTTTTAGAAACTCCCAATGTACCAAAAGATACAGATTATGCAGTATTGGAATAAAACGGTATGATGAGCAGTGTACACAGAGGATTCATACCCCGACTTAGGGATGGCAAGCGGTGCGGGCGCGGGGCGGGTTTTTTCTTAACCNGCCCCGCCCCGCCCCGCATAGGAGTTGCACCCGCATTCACCCGCTCCGCATCCACATCCACATCCGCGCCCACCCGCCCCGTCCTGCCCGTGTAACTGTTTTTTTTCTCTTCATTTTGTTTTTTTTAAGTGTTCTCTTTTTGTTTTTGCTTTTTACAATACTTTATATTATATTTTCTTTGAGGCCAAAGTGCAAAAATCAAGATCTGCCATCTATGACGTGAGAGAAGTTTTATCATATTTTAACGAAAAACTATTTTAAGACATTCTTTTTGATTTTTTAAACGAATTTTTCTTGTTAAACTTCACTATGACTTGCATATTGTCCTCACTTGTATGTTTTTCAATTTTTAGGGAATATTGAAACTGGAAAATGTGTTTTGAACCAAACAATAATTGAAAAATTGCAATTTTGACTGAAATCATTCTACTAGCATGGTAAAACACAGATATGAAATGTACACGCATTATTAATTAATTGACGTATCGACTAGTGTAAGAGATAAGCATATTGGAAAATACAATTAATAGTTCAAACAATATGAAACTTTATTTTGCTTCAATATATACAATTAATATTGGAAAAAGAATACGAACTTGACGTGCAAGCATTGGGTTCAAAGTTCAAACAATATGAAACTTTATTTTGCTTCAATATATACAATTAATATTGGAAAAAGAATACGAACTTGACGTGCAAGCATTGGGTTCAAAGTTCAAACAATATGAAACTTTATTTTGCTTCAATATATTATGTGGAATCAATTTCATCTTTAGAAAGTCAAAAAATTGAGTTTCCTTCTTGATGAAGTTTTTAAACTCGCACCCGCATAGATTTAAAGTATATTTATTTTGACCCGCCCCGCCCCGCCCCGCCCCGCCCCGCATGTGTCTAAACCCGCACCCGCACCGCCCCATTGCCATCCCTACCCCCACCCAACCCAACTAATCTGGCACTGAGACATGATTGATTTTGCTGCAGTGAAGAGGCACATGTTCTTTTTCTTCTTTTGTTAAATATCAATGACATCAACAAATTATATGGTCCGACCTTCACCAAATATGCGAGACAATGGCATAATAATACATTAACATTTTCTATTGCATTGGCAGGATGTGAACCATGCTGTTCTTGCTGTGGGATATGGTGTTGATAATGGTACTCCATATTGGCTGATCAAGAACTCGTGGGGAGCTGAATGGGGTGACAATGGATACTTCAAAATGGAGATGGGAAAGAACATGTGTGGTAAGTTTCTCCCACATCATCAAGTCTCCTTTCCCCCTTTCTGCATACTGGATGCACACTGCTTTCGGATTGATAAAGCTTATTCTATTAGGATAAATTAATGAAAAATAGCTTTCAACTTGGACCATAGAAAAAGAGGCCACAAAATCTGAACTATAATGCTATTCTATACGAGTTCAAGTTGAGTTCATCTTAGATCGACACACAATAATAATAAAAACTTTCTAGTCAATGTGGTCATGATTTTGATGAGGTAAATAACTGATCCTAATGATATGTTTGTAGGTATTGCAACTTGCGCATCATACCCTATTGTTGCTTGAGTTCCCTAAATCAGATTGTTCAAGTTGTCTGTGTGACAAGTATCCACTCCCAGTTTCAGATTTTTGTTTAACGGCAAATGAAGGGTTCCAATATACAGATTTTACTATCATTCTTGTGCAGGAAAGTTCTCTGTAACTGTAAATAATAAGTTAAGGATATTGGACTGTCAAAGATGTCATTGATGAACTGATTTGCTTGGCTGAATAATTTTTATTCCTGTATACTACTAATAAAATATTTCTCATCCTTGCCTCAAGGGATGTTTAAATTGAACTGGAAAATCGTTATGGGGCGTAAGGACATATTATGTGTAATGGTTCCCCATCAAACCGAAAAATCAAATCAAACTGATATATAAATATATAAATTTTTTATATATTATTAAAACTTTGTGTAGGATTTTCTTTAAGAAATGTTTATGATCCTCTCACGGGATGTAATATTTAATGAAATTATAAAGTTCATTCATTTATATTTACTTTGAATTTAAATAATGCTTGATTCTAATATGTATCACTATTTTTTTATCAGTTATTATTGAAATGCATCAGTCTTTTTATTCTTTTATATTCATACGTAGAACTACTATACTTTATATCCTTTTCAAATTTGAAATAATTTTATTGGCAATTTTTAAAATTAAACAGAACATATCATTGTTCAGGTCTCATATTGATTTATGTGTTTAATTCTTAAAACTAGATTAAATGTTTGTCAATCTTTTCAAATTTATTAAACATATATTTACTTATTAAAATTTTATCCATAACTCTACCAAAGTAAGATTGAAATTATATTAATGTAAAAAATAAAAAAAATCAAATAAATCAAGGAATAAAGTTACTACACATGTTTCATGTCAGTGGCACTACCTACAAACTTGCCAGCGATAATCAACTTTGAGATTACACAAAAAGTCACAAACTAGCCCCTTCACAAATCTTGGCGGTTCAGAGTTTAGCACTGATGCAAGAATGCAAAATGCTGAGCTGGAATCTGACGTGGCAGAGTTGGTTAGAAAAGTTAGTTACAGCTGCTGGTGTCAGTTGCAAGCCATTGCCTGAGCTATTGAAGAAGGATGGATTCATATGGACAGAGGAGTCCGCATCAGCCTTCTTAAAGATTAAACAGACTTTGGTCTCTGCTCCTGTACTTGCTATGCCTGACTACTCTAAGGTATTTGTGGTAGAAACAGATGCTAGTGGAAAGGGTATTGGTGCTGTCCTGATGCAACAAGGACACCCCATAGCCTATATTAGCAAGTCATTAGCTCCTAGACATCATCAAGCTATGTATGTATATGATAGAGAACTTTTGGTTCTCATATTTGCTGTTACTAAGTGGGCACATTATCTGTTGGGAAGAAGGTTTATTGTTAAAACTGATCAGAAAGCTTTGAAGTATTGAGTATAAAAAAGGAGCAGAAAAAAAGGTTGTTGATGCCTTATCTAGAAAACCTGAAGCTGAGCTTTTAGCCATTTCATTATTTAACACCAAATGATTCTTTATGGGAGCAAATTAAGAACACTTGGCTCAATGATCCATACTTGCAAGAGGTTATTGCTAAAGTGTAAGTGCAGCCATTTAAGTCATTCACCTGGAGTAATGATCAACTAAGATGGAAGGGCAGGCTAGTGGTTGGAGATGATCCACAATTAAAGAATTCTATTATTACTCTATGGCATGCTACTACTCAAGGGAGCCATTCAGGTACGGATGCCACTATCAAGAAGCTACAATCATTATTTTACTGGAAATCTCTTAGTAAGGACACAAGGGAGTTCATTAGTAAATGTGATATTTGTCAAAGACACAAATATGATGATGCTGCATATCCTGGTTTATTGCAACTATTACCAATCCCGCATGTATAGACTGATATTTGCCTTGATTTCGTTGAAGGATTACCTAAATCCAATGGTGGTGGTTGATAGATTGAGTAAATATGGTAATTTTATGAGCTTGTTCCATCCCTATACTCCTCATTTAATGGCCCAGTGTTTCCTTGACCCGCTACTATGACTAATGATAGAGATCTTGTATTCCTCAGCAACTTCTGGCAAGAATTATTCACATTACAAGGAGTCCAGCGACAAAGATCCACAGTCTACCATCCACAAACCAGATAGACAGACAGAGGTTTTAAACAGAACCTTAGAAACGAATCTGAGGTGCTTTTGTTCTGATAGCCCTAAGGAGTGTTCATCCTATTTACCCCTTGCAGAGTGGTGGTATAACACCACCAATCACACTATCATCAAATGTATACCATATGAAGTTTGTATGGTCAAAAACTACCTCTTCATCTTCCTTATTTAGGTGGTGAGGCTGCTAATGAAGTGGTGGACAGATCCTTAACTGCTCGAGAAGCTGTCATTCAACTCTTGAAGTTTCATATTACTCGAGCTCAGAGAGAATGAGGGATTTAGCCAACAAGCATAGATCAGACAAAAGCTTTGCAGTTGGTGATTGGGTATACTTGAAGCTTCAGCCTTATAGACAGATCTCTGTGGAAAGTCGACCATTCAACAAGCTAGCAGCTAAATATTTTGGTCCATATCCTATTGATGCAAAGATTGGTGCAGTTTCTTATCGATTGTTATTACCTGCTGATGTTCTAATTCATCCCACCTTCAATGTGTCACAACTGAAAAAGTGCTAGGCAATTCCAAATACTATCAACCACCCTCGTGTATTTCACCTATCGAGCCCTTATTGTCCATTACCTGAGATGGTGCTCAACAGGAGATTAATGAAAAAGGGTAACAAGGTTGTTTGTCAAGTTATTGTGAAATGGACTGGCATTGATAGTTCTCCAGCAACCTAGGAGTTTCATTTTGAATTACAGCATAGGTTTCCTTCATTTCACCCTTGAGGTCAAGGGTGTTCTTCAGCAGGGGGTATTGATGCAAGAATGCAAAATGTTGAGCTGGAATCCAACGTGGCAGAGTTGGTTAGAAAAGATAGTTACAACTGCCGGTATCATTTAAGTTAGTTAGTGACAGAGGATTAGTTGAGTTTTCAGTTACACGCTTATAAATACATTGTAATCACATTGTGAATGTAATCATCATTTCATCAATAAGATCAACCTTTCTTTCTCTCTATTCACTTCTCCAGCTAGTATCTCGGTTAATTCCCTGGCCTAGCTATCATCTTCTTCGAGTTGCTGCAACTCCTAGATTGTTCATCTCATTTCTGATTCATAGATTGCATTAAGCACAATTTTTGTGCAATCCAATCCCGCACCGCGGTTGTTTGCTCCTTCACTAACATTTGTTAAAGTTCTTTATTTGTAATTCCTACTTAGCTTAGTTAGTATCAGTTGTGTATGAAACTTCTGTTAAATCATAAACTTTGTGTTTGTGTCTTGGCTAGAGTTAGCCAAGTTGTAAGTCTTTGTAATAGAGTTATAACAAGATGGATTGTAATAGAGTTGTTACAAGTTAGTGAGGGGTTAAGAGGTTAATTCCTAGGTTACAATAGGTTGTTATCTAAAGTTTGCTCAGTAGTGAAGTTGAAGTCAACAAGGGTAGGTCATGGTTTTTAATCCCGTGAGTTGGGAGTTTTCCACGTAAAATTCCATTGTGTTATTTACTCACTGATGTATGCATGTGTTCTGTAGAAACTAATTTCTCTATACGGTTTGGTTGACCCCTAGTTTCTATCAATTGGTATCAAAGCAGGTTCTTTCTATTAGGCTAACACCTAGAAAGGATCCCCATGGCTGCTCCACCAAACTTTGAAGAAGGTCAATCTACCTACAGACCACCAAGATTCAACGACCAATACAATGGATGGTGGAAGACAAGGATGCATGATTTTATCATGGCTGAATATTCAGATCTCTAGGACGTTATATGCGATGGACCCTTCGTCCCAACGTATACCATCAGTGACCCAGCAGTAACACTTCCCAAAACAAGAAAAAAATTAAATGATGCTGATCGCAAGGCCATAGAGAAGAACTTTCGAGCAAAAACATTCTTGTTTGCAGTATTGGTCCAGATGAATACAACAAGATTTCAGCATGCCAATCTGCTAAGGAGGTCCAGGAAGCTCTCCAAACAGCTCATGAAAAGACAACTCAAGTTAAGCAATCAAAGATTGACATGCTTACCACAAAGTACAAGCTTTTCAGGATGAAAGACGATGAGTCCATCCAGGACATGCATACTCGGTTCACCTCCATCATCAATAAGCTCCATTCTCTGGGAGAAATCATTCTAAGGGACAAACTTGTCAGAAAAACACTTAGTGTTTTACCTAGTTCTTGGGAAAGCAAAGTAAATGCTATCACGAAGGCAAATGATCTACAGAAGTTGACCAATGATGAACTCATTGGGAATCTGAAAAACCTATGAAATGAAGAAGAAGAAGGATAATCAGATAAGAGAGCATAAGAGGGAGAAGAACCTGGCCCTCAAGACAGACAACAATGAATCAAATGATGAGGATGCTGATATGGCTTACTTGACAAAGAGATTTCAGAAAATGGTTCGCAAAAATAGAGGTATTCCAAAGCGGGGCAGTTAGCAAGCCAAGAGGCTATGACTTATATCATAAGTGTGGAAAGTCAGGGCATTTCATCAAAGATTGTCCTCCTCAAACAAGATCAGTACAAACACAACTCAAAAAAAGCAGCTAAGAGGAACCAGGTTCCTGACAAATGATTAAAAAGAAAAGATGTTGCTGACAACGTTGTGAAACAAGCTCTTGCTGCATGGGGAAATTCTTCCAACAAATATGGTAAAGATGATGACAACTGAAAATTCCATGATGGCAATAGAAAGGGAATCAACTGAATATGGCTCTATCTTTGCCCTGATGGCACAATCTGATGATGATGAAGATGATTACAATGAGGTAAACTTTCTAGATGTTCAAAGAAATCTGAAGTCTTACTCTCCCAAAAAACTTATGTCGTTGGAAAATATTTTAATTGATTCTTACCACAGTCTTATAAATGATAAAAATGCTTTAACTGTGGAACTAGGAGAAGTAGAACATGAGAGAGATAATCTAGTAGTTTTTGTGGTGGATTTAAAATAAACCATTGAGAGTTTGAAAAAGGAAAAAGATGCCCTGACTAAATAATTGCAAACATAGAACATGAGAGAGATGACCTAATGGTTTTTGTGGTTGATCTAAAAGAGACTATCGAGAGTCTTAAAGAAGAGAAAGAAGCCTTAATTTAGAAAGTAGCTAACGTAGAGCATGCGAGAGATAACATATTAGTGGTAGTAGTAAACCCAAAGGAAACAATTGATGAGCAAAAAGGAAAAGCCAGTCATGAGATTACTTGAAAGGGAAATAAAGTTGTAAATGAGGAACATCTTAGGATTGAAGACGAGTTAAAATCAGTGAAATCTAGTTTGTGTGCTAAGCTTGAGAAAAACAAGCAACTTCAAGAAGATCTAGGTACAGTTAAGAGTGATCTAGAAAAATCACTTAAGTGGAGCTGGTCCTCTAATGCTATCACTACCTTGTATAAAAAACAATGGGGAAACATGCAATGCATAGGGTTCCAAAGGGAAAATACTCCTTACAACTCTCATAGCAAGTATGTTACTGTACCTGATAACTGGCCAGATTTCAGTCTCAACAGAAAAATAAAGTTTTGCAAAAAGAATGGGTAACTACTGCTAAAGAACCTAGTCCCTCATATAAAAAAAAGTGTGATGCCTGCTTGGACCAAAAATGTCCTAATTCATCCCTTTCCTCATTACAAGGGACCTAAACTTGTTTGGGTTCCTAAGTCTAACCCTTGATTTCCTTGTGCAGGGAGCAGTGAAAGGGAGCAGCCAACAATGGTACATGGATAATGGCTGTTCGAAACACATGACTGGAAGTACAAATGATTTCTTTTCACTCAAAGCGCTGCAAGGAAGGAGTGTATCCTTTGGAAACGGCAAAAAGGGATGCATTCTAGGAGTTGGAAGGATTGGAAAGTCTCTTTCTCACTCAATTGAAAATGTGTAATACGTGAATGGGTTGAAGTATAACTTGCTATGTGTCTCCCAAATCTTTGACAAGGGAAACAAGGTGGAATTTGTGTCAAAAATATGCACGGTCACAAATCTTGTGGTTGGTGAAGTGGTTTTGGTGTCCAAAAGATACAAAAATATATATGTTGCTGACTACGAATCTCTGGAAAATGGAGATCTCAGTTGTCTGAGTGTTGTATATGATGATGCTAAACTATAGCACCGAAGATTGGGAAATGCAAGCTTTATGTTACTGAAGAAGTTGGTCAAGAAGGACCTGGTTCGTGGCCTGCCCAACTCAAGATTCAAGAATCACAAGGTGTCTGATGCATGTGTAAAAGGAAAGCAAGTCAGATCTTCTTTCAAGCCCAAAAAGGAAGTCAATACCTCAAGGCCACTTGATATCCTTCATATGGATCTATGTGGACCTATGAGAGTGCCAAGTAGAGGAGGAAAGAAGTACATCTTTGTTATTGTGGATGACTATTCTAGATTTATCTGGACAAAGTTTCTCAGATCCAAGGATGAAACATTTGAAGTATTTGTTGCATTTGTAAAAAGATCGAAGTGAAGATGAGCCATAATGTAATACGTATCAAGTCGGATCATGGCACAAAGTTTGCCAATGCCATGTTCGATGAATTTTGTGCTGAAAATGGCATCACTCATAATGTTTCAGCTCCAAGAATAGCTTAACAAAATGTTGTTGTGGAGGGGAAGAATAGGACTCATGAAGACATGGAAAGAACAATGTTGATTAATAGTGGCATTGCAAAAAATTTCTGGGCAGAAGCTATCAACAGTGTATGCTATTTGGTGAACATATGCATGATCAGATTCCTTATAAACAAAACTCCATATGAACTGCTGAATGGGACGTTTCATTATGACCTTCTTCATGTTATAAATACCTCATATCCCTTCAATTCCATGAAACCTTCATCCTACAGTGTTCTTCTTCACTCGTTCTTGTTCTTCATCACATATTGCTCTGTTATTTCCTTATACAACCATGTCTTCATCAAATCACGATCCTCGCAAAGTAGTAATTGTTGATGAACTTCCTCCTTCATCTGCTCCTATTAGGAGTAGAAGAGGTGGTAATCTGCGTAGTTTAGGATCTTTATCCATTCATGGTTCTTCTTCTCAAACCAACACTACTACTCCTTGTTCTTCCAGAACTAGGGCTTCTTTAACCCCTAGATCTTCTGCTAGAAATAGGGAATCAAGTGAACCCATACGTGAACCAACGGTTAATAAAATCGTTCCACAAGAATTTTCTTTCTCCTCTGATCGTGAAATAATAAGGAACCAAGTTTCTTCTTTAGCCTCCCATGACCGTGCCGATCTTTATCCTTCCCAAATTACTACTGGTTTGATTTCTCTTGTTCGAAGAGAATGCTACTGGAAATCTGATTTTCAAGCTTTAGTTCCTGGTTCAAACCAAAGAATAACTTCGTATCAGGCTGGCTATTCCTTTGTTTACACATATCCTTTCACCTTAGGTTTAAACCACCTATTGACCCAGTAATTATAGAATTTTGTCATTTCTTTAACGTTTTCCTTGGACAGATTGGTCTATCGTCTGGAGGGATGTTGCATGTCTTCGATATTTTATCCAATTTGGTTTCTTTGCCTTTCACATTTATTCACTTGCTTCATATTTATTCCCCTAAACTATTTCGTTCAGGGGTCTTTACTCTCGTGACCAGAAGCAAAAAGGTATTGGTTAGCCCCGAGGATGATAGAGACTGTGACTGGTATGCCCGTTTCGTTGCTACTCCCATAAGTTCTTTGGTGGTTGAGGAGAATATGCCCTTTCCATAAAAGTGGAATTTTGCACGTAAGTTTTTTTTTATCTCTCTTCTTTTTTCTTGAAAAAAGAAAAACTTATAATCTCATAGCTACTTTTTCAGCAACCATGTAAATTTTTGAGGAGATACCTAACTTCCTTGCTTGGGTAAAAGTTATTTTCAGTTGCTCCCATGGGGGAAGGTCTTGGAAATACCTTTCTCATAGGTTTGATGGAATGTCAAAAAACATGGTACACTTCTTTTTTGATTTTCTCCGTTCTCTTTGTATTAATTCAGGAATTCCTAACTTTCCTCTTTTGCTAGGATTTCCCATTCGAGGTGTCAGTCCTGTGTCAATTACTTCTTCAAGACTTTCTCTGTCTCTTGCTCAAGAAAGGATTTTGAGCTCCTCATCAAAAAGGAAAGTAGACGGATCCATTGGCTTTGAAGGTGAAGAGGAACATGAAGAAGGTTATTTAGTGCGCAAGTCTCAGGTTAGGAGGCGCGTTATTTCAGATGATGAAGCCACCCCTCCTCCAAGTTCAGTTCCTTCTAAGCTATTAGACGAGCCCCAAATTGCTACCTTAGAGCTTTCTGATGAAGAGATGGATGTTCCTCCTCGTGATTCTATTGATCATTTGTTTTCTCGTGGTTTTGATAGTGAAGATTTTGGTCTCGTCTCCAAAGACTTTCCCCTTGCTTCTCTTACAGTATCAGTCCACATTCGTACTCAAACTAACGTACCTGCTGTTGTTGCTACTGCTCCCCCCATGACTGCTTTCACTTCCTCAACCATTCCCGTTGCTACTACTTCCCATGCAGAAGCTGGTTCTTTTAGTAGCAGTTCAGTGATGAAGAAGATTACCATCGAAGTTCCTGAGAATGGAAATATGTTGAAGAAATCTGGTTAAGATGATGTGTGGTTGAAGTCTTTGCTTGACTCAATAGTCACAACTCCTTGACGTGGATGAATGATATTGTTCATTCATCCTTGAAGGTTCGAGTCTTAAACTTTACTTCTCATTTTCTCTTGTTTATTTATTTTTGTACAACCATAATTTCTTTTCTTTCCTTTGTAGATCAATTTGATAGGCAAGAAGCTTATGAAAAGGATTGTTCATACTGAGCATCAAGTCAATGACTATCGTACTGAAGCGGACAACTGGAACGAACAATACGAGGGTCTTCAATTGGAGAAAGAAGTTTTAGCTGAAGAGAAGTATGCTTTTTGAGAAACAAGCAAGGATGGTTGCAGCAGAATTGGCAATTGAAAAAGCTTCTTCAAGTCAAGCCGACAAAGACAAGGATATCCTTGAGTCTTCATTTGCAGAGTAGCTTTCTAAAGCTACCAAAGAGATAATGGGTTTGAAAGAACTTCTTAAACAGAAGGATACTTATGCTGGAGAATTAGTTCAAACACTTAACCAAGCTCAAGAAGACCTCCGTGCCTCTTCTGATAAGATCCAGTTCTTATAGAGGTCCCTCGCCTCTTTGAAGACTTCTTATGATGCTTATATGATTGAGAAAGAAGAGCTGAAAACCGATATTGACCAGTGAGAGAAACATTATGAAGCCCTTGAAGATAAGTTGACACTCGAAGTGAGTTGTGCTTATTTGAATACCCGCCTCGAGACTTTGATGGAGGCTAGCCAGGAAGGCTTCGATCTCAATGCTGAGATTGCCAATGCTAAAGAAACGATTGAAAAGACTCAACAAATTCAGAACTTTTCCTCACATGAGGTTGATGTTCCCGAAGGTGATGAACCTGATCCTGGTGAAGTTAGTGTTCAAGCCGCTCCTACCCAAGTCGAATCTTCTCCCGTTGCTGATGATGCCACATCAAATGCTGCCCCTTAGTGTTTTTTCATAACTTAGTTTATTTGAAACTTTTTGATGGGAAGTTTTTTGTTGTTGTTTTTTTTGGATGGTTGGTTTTTACCCCTAGTTCGTTTTGGGGTTTGTTAACAAACAAGGATCTTGGTTTTAACTACATATATACTTTATTTTGGCCAAGTTTAATATATAAATTTTTGTTTACTTTGATGTTGTGTTTTATTTTACTCTTTGACTTGCATTTAAAAATTCTTTAATATTTCGTGATTTTGATAGATACGAATTTTTATAAAAGAGGGCCCTTTAATAAACGACACTAATGAAGAAGTCATCTCAACTTCATATTTGTGTAAGTATATGAAAGAAGTAGGAAAATACATACTTTGAATAAGTTTCATGAATAATTTGAGGAAGTTTCAAGTTTTGAACTTTCAAATTATATAACACCTTACAAGTATTCAAATAACTTCTTGTATGACATCTACAGCTCTTTCATAGTTGTTTTTCTTGTAACAGATTTAAAAAAATTAGGGTTTCTTTTGCAACCCATGACTAATTATTGCATTTAACCTAAGCACTCGTAGGATCTTATAACTTATGTCCACGATTTTACACTTTATCAGAGCTATTACAAAGGTATTTGACTCAGGCTTGTTTATTTTTTTGGATCTTTATTGGCTTTTGACTTTTGATTTTTGGGCTGAACCAAGCTTGAATTCTGAATTTTAGTCGTCTATATTCTTATTTTCCTTCATATCTACAGTCCCCCAAGTGTTAGAGCTTTGAAGTATGATATCTCGAGCACTTGATTGTTCCTTCCATTTGGTCAATTTCCTGAAAAGGAAAATACACACGGGACTCAGAGGTATTCTTTTAGATGATGACTGCTTAACCCTTTTTATTTCCATCAGAAAGGTTGTAACCCATACCGGGAATAATTTGAATCTCGTGTGTCTTTCAGGTCTAATATCATCATTTGGTGTGGGCTAGCTTTTTTCCTATCATCTAAAATTGTTAGTATAATTTAATGGAACAAAGTAAAATTATAATTGAGTGATACCTGACCATTGGCTCTTCCTTTGCCTAGAAGTAATACTTATTTAAATGAACAACATTCCGATTTGAAGGTAACCCAATGCCTTCCATGGTTTCCAACTCATAAGCACATTTTCTAGCGATACTTCGAATCCTGTAAGGACCTTCCCAGTTTGGATTCAAATTTCCTGCACCAGTTGTTTTTGTTGATTGAAAAACCTTTTTGAGAACTAAGTCCACAATCTTGAAGTATCTGAGATGATCTTTCCTGTTGTAGTATCTCTCAATAATTTGCTTTTGAGCTGCCATTCTTATTAGAGTCGTTTCTCTCCTTTCTTCAAGTAAGTCTAAATTCGTTCTTATCTCTTCAAAGTTTGATTCCTCGGTTGCTTGTGTGAATCACGTGCTTGGCTCACCTATTTCAACTGGAATTAAGGCTTCAGCACCATAAACTAGTGAAAATGGAGTTTCTCCCGTGCTTGTGTTTGCTGTCGTTTGATAAGCCCATAGTACTCCTGGTAACACCTTAGGCCAATTGCCTTTTGATTCTTCTAATATCTTCTTCAAATTATTAATAATAATCTTGTTTGTTGACTCAGCTTGTCCATTAGCCATGAGATAATAAGGTAAGAAAGTTATTTGTTTGATTTGCTAACTCTGAAAAAATTCTGTGATTTTCGTGCCTATAAACTGTGGGCCATTATCACACATAATTTCTTTTGGCATTCCGAATCGGCATATAATGTTCCTCCAAATAAAATTCATGACTTCCTTTTCTCGCACGTGTTTGAAAGCTCCTTCCTCTACCCATTTGGAAAAATAATTTGTTAATACTAACAAAAAATCGTACCTTTCCTTTAACTTGTGGCAACGGTCCCATGATATCCATTCCCCACTTCATGAATGGCCAAGGGGAAATAACGATATGTAATAATTCTGCTGGGCGATGCATGTTATTTCCATATCGTTGGCATTTATCACACTTAGCTACAAATGTTTTTGCATCTTCTTCTATTTTCGGCCAGTAGTATCCTGCCCTAATTAAATTTTTTACCAAGGATATTCCTCATGCGTGATTTCCACCCTCTTGTGTACTTCTCTCATCACATATTATGTCTGAGCAGATCCAAGGCATCTTGCTAAAGGTCCCCCAAAATTGTTTTGATATAGATTTCCTTGGATTAAGTAGTAACGGGCAGCCTTTTGTCGAAGTAGCTAGGACTCTTTTTTGTCTTCACGTACGGTTCTATACTGCAGAAAATTAACAAGTTCCTTTCTCCAGTACCAAGTTAAATTATTGACACTTACCTCATTTTTATCCTGGTCCAGTACTGAATGAAACAAACATATTACGATAGCATTTTTTGCATTTGTTATTTCCATAACTGATGCGAGATTAGGTAGTGCATCTGCTTCCGGATTCTCTTCCCTGGGCATTTTCACAATTTTCCATGATTGAAATTGTCTTATCAGTTCTCGTGCCTTTTCCAGATATGGCTGCATTCATACCTCTCTAGCTATGTAAGTCCCCCGCAGTTGACTACCAGTTAAGAATCACTCTTAATTACTATTTTCTCTCGTGCCAGTTACAAACCTGCAATCATAGCTTCGTACTCTGCTTCATTGTTAGTAGTGGGATATCATTTTATTGCTTGTGTTATACTTTCTCCCGAAGGTGGGATCAAAAAAATACCTAAGCTTGCTCCTTTAACATTCGAGGAGCCATTAGTAAATAGAGTCCATGTACTTGGATTAGCTCCGGTGAAAACATGTAGTTCCTTTTCTACTTCAAGAACTATTTCTGTGCTGAAATCCGCTACACAATCTGCTAAAATTTGTGATTTTATTGCAGTTCTAGGCTGGTACATGATATCATACTCGCTGAGTTCTATAGCCCATTTAGCTAATCTTTCCGACAATTTTTATTTATGTAATATATTCCTTAGAGGATAAGCAGTTACTACGGAGATAAGATGACATTGAAAATAAGGTCTCAACTTTCTAGATGCCATAACTAATGCTAAAACAAGTTTTTCTAAGTGAGGATATCGAATCTCGGCATCCAACAAAGATTTACTAACATAATAAATTAGAAATTGTTTACCTTTGTCTTCTCGTACTAAAACTGCACTTACTGCCATTTCTGAAATTGCAAGATAAACAAGTAACCTTTCTCCATCTTTTGGTTTAGTCAGCAGGGGCGGATTTGACAAATATGCTTTTAAATTTTTGAAAGCTTGCTAGCATTCTTCAGTCCATTCGAACTAATTTGCTTTTTAACCCTAAAAAAAATTTGGAACTTTTTTTCGAAGATTTGGAAATAAATCTTCCCAAAGCTGCTATTCTTCCTGTCCATCTCTGAACCTCTCTTTTTTTTCTCGCAAGTACATCTGGAATTTCTTCAATGGCTTTGATCGGTGTAGGGTTTACTTCAATACCTATGTTAGATACAAGAAAATCTAAAAACTTACCTGAAGCCACGCCGAAGGCACATTTTTCTTAGTTTAACTTCATACTACAGTTGCGGAGGATTTCGAAGGTGCTTGAACGATATTGAAAGTGATCTCCTGCTCGTGCAGATTTGATTAGCATATCATCGATATAGACTTCCATAGTTTTTCCCAGGTGTTCTTGAAACATCTTGGTCACCAACCTTTGATACGTGGTCCCAGCATTTTCTAAACCAAAAGGCATGACTTTGTAACAATAAGTCCCCCTGTCTGTAATAAACAAAGTTTTTTCTTCATCTAGGGGATCCATCTTTATTTGATTATAACCTGAATATGCATCTAAAAAACTCAACAGCTCATGACCTGCGGTAGAATCAATCAATTGATCTGTATGCGGTAAAGGGAATGAATCTTTTGGAAAAGTTGATTTAAATCAATATAATCTACGCAAACTCGCCATTTGCCATTCTTGTTTGGAACTACCACAATATTAGCTAACCAATTAGGATATTTTACCTCCCGTATTGAACCAATTTTTAAGAGGTTTTGTACCTCATCCTGAATTACTTGATTTTTGAAAGAGCCTTGCTTCCTTTTCTTTTGCTTGACAGGTAGGTATGATGGATCTTCATTCAATTTGTGAGTCATAACTACCGGAGGTATACCTGTCATATCTGTATGCGACAAGGCAAAATAATCAGTGTTGGCTTTTAAAAATTCAACTAACTTACCTCTCATTTCTGGGCTCAGCTTCGCTCCAATATAGACTTTTCGGTCCGGCCATTGTTCGAATAATACAGCAGCTTCGAGCTCTTCAATTGTTTTGTTTTGATTTTTTCATTCTCCTCCGGTTCTTGAATGCCATCCGGTCTTGAATCCACATCTGTTTTCCTTGAGCCATTTTTAGATGAGATTTGAATTACCATGTCTTCCACGAAATTCTCATTTGTATCAATGCTTTTTTTTTTTATTCTAGCACTGAATTGATATTCTTAGAAACTTGTTGATCTCCTCTAATTTGTTGAATTCCCCATTTTGAAGGAAACTTAATAACTTGATGTAATGTAGACGACACACCATCCATGTCATGAATTCATGCCCTCCCAAGAATCATATTATAAGCCATGTCCGTGTCTATTACTTGAAATTTTGTATCTTTGATGACTCCTTCCGCAAATTTAGTTAGCACTATCTCCCCTTTTGTAATAACGGTTGAATTATTGAATCCAGATAAGGAACGTGCCTTTGGCACCATCTTGTTGCCAATTTGTATTTCGCTTACCACTCGCAGAAGAATAATATTCACAGAGCTGCATGGGTCAATCAAAACTCATTTTATATTAGTATCATGTACAAGTAAAGATATTACAAGTGAATCATTTTGAGGAATCATCAAGTCATCCTCATCTGCATCATCAAAAGTTATACTATCTTCCTCCAAAATTTGACAAACTCGCTTCCCGTGGGTTATTGTGAACTTTGACATCTTTTTCGCAGTTGTGTATGTTACACCGTTGACTTCTTCTCCCCCCTTATCACATTAACTGTTCTTTTTGGATAAGGGGGTTTTGGGGGTTCTTGTCTATTTTCATATAAGATTGTTTACCTTTCTTGCTGAACAAGTCTTTTAAATATCCATGTTTTAGCAAATGCTCTACTTCACCTTGTAACAATCTGCAATCCGCTGTTTTATGGCCATGGTCGTTATGAATCTAGCACGAGAAATCTGGATTTCTTCTGCTTGGGTTTGATCTCATTTCTGTTTAACCAAAGAATTAGACCCTTTGACTAAAGCTTATTTTTTAATATGAATACGGGTTACTGATAATCAAGGTAATGGAGAAAAATGAATAATAGACAATATTGCAGAAATATAGAAAATCGAAGTTGATTGTATTCGCGAATCAGATGCCTTTACAAGCTATATTCTCCTCCTTTATATAGGAGATTCTTATAACGTACGACTCTTGCTATGGTTACTCATTAATGACTAATTATGACATTAATGAGGCGTTACAAAGGATAACGGTAATTGGGGTTCGGTTACATAACGTTCGAGTAATCAATTGTGGGTCCTTGAATCTGCCCGTAGCTTTGTCTAGATTCATTCTGACCGTGCCTCTCTCCCGTTTTGATCAAGTTGAGTTTCCCGTGGCTGATAAGTTCGTGGGTTTAATGAACCGTGCCTTTTTGTACCGTACCTCTTCAAAGAATCACATCCAGCTGTCGCGTTTTCCTGTGTCCACGTGACTGGCTGAGTTGTCAAAAGCTGGCTTACGTGTGAAACTCTTTTTTACCAATACAGATAGTCCCCCCACTTACCATATATTTAACGATTAATATTTGGTAAGTGGATATTCATTTATGGCGGGAATATTTTGCCGCCGCTTTTCCTTGAATCATTGTATCCTTCTCTGCACCATAGGCGTCGTTTGTCACTTCCATTTAATGCTCATACCACGTGTCCTTTTCGGATTGGTTCTGCATTTACTCGGCACCTTTTAGGGCTTTTTGCGGCTGTGCCAGTCCCGAAGTGACATCTTCAATTATGACTTTTCATCATTATTTTCCTTTTTCTTCATGTTTGACGGTTGTCTTCAAGTATAAATACATGTTTTCTTTTCTTTGCTTCCACGAAACACTTTTCTAACTTTGTCTTTTGTAAAGAACTTTCTTCTTTGCCTTTGTAAACATGTCTTCTTCAAACCAACCTCAAAGAGTAATAGATATTGAAAGTTTAGCACCATCTTCTGCTCCGACTAGGAGTCGGAGGGGTGGTAGACTTAGAAGTCTAGGATCCACTCCTTCGAGGGGCTCCTCTTCTTCTCAGATAGTTCCTCCTCCTTCCACTAGATCTCCAGTTTCTCCGAGATTTAGGGTTTCTCGGTCTTTGTCTAGAGGTAGAGGCGAACGCCTTCGTGAACCTGGAGTCGATGAAATTGTCCCTGCTGAGTTTGTTTTTTCTAGGGATAGTCAAGTTCTTGTAGATCAATCTTCTTCTCTTGATAGTGTCGAAAGATATCCAACCCTTATAACCGAGGGTTAGATTTCCCTTGTTCGGAGGGAGTGCTTTTGGAAGTCTGACTTTCCTGTCTATATTCCGAATAGTAATCAAAGAATAACGTCTTACAATATGGGATATTATTTTTTTTATACGTATCCTTTCACTTTAGGGTTTAGACCCCCCATTGATCCAGTTATAATTGAGTTTTGCCATTTTTTCAATATATGCTTAGGACAAGTTGGCCCGCTTGTGCGGTGAGTTGTCGCATGTCTTAGGTGTTTGGCTTCTTTAGACTCGGTTCCTTTTACCCTCAACCATCTTATTCACCTCTACTCTCCTACCTTATTTCATGAAGGGGTTTTTACTCTGACTGCTAGAAGCAAAAGAGTGCTGGTAACCCTTGGAGACGATAAGGATAGGGGCTGGTACCTCCGGTATGTTGCTGTACCCACTGTTGGTTTAGTGGGTGAAGAAAATCTTCCCTTCCCTGAGAAGTGGAATTGCGCACGTGAGTATGATTTAGCTCACATTTATTTTTTCTTGTTTTGACTTGAGATGTTTTATTTAACACCGTATCTGGGTTTTTTTTCTTCTCTCAGCGATCATGAATACTGTTGAGAATGTCTCCGGTATTCGTGATTGGGTAGAAAAATTGTTATCTTTTTCTCCTTCAGAAGAGAGATCTTGGAAGTACCTCGCTGGGAGGTATGGTTGGCAAGTAAAGACCCACGGTAAGTGAAGCTTTTGTTCTTGCTTTTTTCCTTACTCACGTCTTTTTTTTTGTTTAACTTTTTTACCTTTTTAATAGGGTTCTCGGCTCGTGGGGTGTCTGCTTCATCTATCCCGAAGATTTCCTTGGATCAGGCCCAGGAAATTATTGTTGGTTCATCTTCCTCGAAGAGGAAGATTAGTGAGTCTCCTTCCGTAGAAAAGGAAGAAGAGGGTGCTTTAGTGCACATGCCACGGAGAAGGCGAATGGTTTTAGATGATGATCTTACAGCCTCAACCTTGCCTTTCGTGTCTGTGATTGAGCCCCCTGTCCTTGATGCTGTTTCACATTCCCCTATTCACGAGGGTGTTGATCTTGCTCCTGACGACGTCCCTTTGGCTGCTGTCTTTCCTGCTTCTTTGAGAGAAGCTGTTTCGTCTGTTCCTTTGGCTATTTCAACTTCTG